>FIZR01023090.1:0-14679 GCA_900060175.1 Ferrisia virgata
AAAAAAAAAAAAAAAAAAAAAAAACCCATATCAACTGAGACATGAAAAACTGAATAAGAATGAAAACTCGTATACCGCACAGAGTTATATGTATGCGTGTATCTGTACATGGTATACGTATACGTTTACGTATATAACAATACGAGATAAGGGAAAAAGTTGTGTGCTTGATTACGGAACGTTTTTCCGCTTTTTGATATTTTTTGCGCGACATCATTTTTATGCGATTTAAAGCGTAATATACAGCGATAATAAAATTGAAGACAAATGTAACTTTATATGTTATTAAATAAGAAAAAGGGAAGTAAAACACCCCAATACGTCGCACCAGTAGCGTCAGCTAGGGTAAAAACCACAAAAGAGCGTCGCGTGATGCGAATAATAACATTTTTCAGTACGGACAGATTGCCGATTCCCGGCTCGGATAAAGTTAGCCACATTGGCCAGTTATCGCTGCTTATCTGGAATATTTATCATAAGAAGCGCATTCCACCCTATGCCCAAATTCGCATACCACTATTACAGCACAATATACATACTGCCATCACTATCGTCTCAGACCACAATCTTATTACGCGGTAATAGTCGTAAAAATTGACAATGTATTTTGAGAAATGCCTGTACCAAGGGTCAGTCGCAGTTCCAGATTTGTACTCTCGATAAGACCGATCTTATTAACGAAACTTATTTTTCCTTATATTTGGTACGCGCGTATATACTATTTTTGTTTGTAGCATGAATGAATATGCTCCGATCTTGTATGGGTACTATAAATAGCTCGTTCAACTCGAATCGAATCGTTCGTAACTCGTCAGTGAGCATAACGTATAAAAATATTTGATATTACGAACGATTATAATCACTCCAGTATATCATATCGTATCGCATTAAGATAGAATTGTATTGAAAGTGGACCAGCATACCCAATACGAAGTGGTCATTTTGAAAATCTCTATGTTGAGTAAGGATAGAATTGCAAGTGGAAGTTATCAAGTTGCTTTGCACGTTTAAGGGGCAAGCAAGACGACAGACACCGAAGCAATTTATGAAAACCATTATTATCATTAACCTCTACTCATTTGCGAAATGTACTGCTCTTAAATTTCTGTATCTCATATTAGTCCTGATCCTCCAGGTTCGTTCCATGTCATACATAACAAGCCAAAAAGTAATTTGGAACTTGGGTTGTTCGATTTTTCTCTAAATTTTTTTTTACGAATTCCTCCCGGTGGTCTAGTAAAAGAAAATCATCGTTATTTCGACCTTAACACTTCAGGGGGGCGGTGCTCCTTACAATTTTCGAATAATCGCGATTTTTTGTCCAACAGTTCAACTTTGAAAGCTCATGATTCAAGATTGGTTACACTCAGCATAAATCTGTTTGCGCGGTTTTGTTGATAATTCAATGCAGATTCCAAATTGATGTTTAAAATTTTGGTAGTTCAGATTTGAACTTTTGAGATGAAAGCTAAACTTTTTATAATGTATATAAACGTTAAAAGTTAACATTTGAAAAGCTGAAAAAATTACCAATTTTAACTAATCGATTTTCAAAACGGTATCTCAACTCCCCTGGGGGAGCACAACGGTTCTCAATTTCGGTCAAAATTCAAGAAAATGGTAAAAATGAAGTGGTATATGGATTTCTACTAATTCGAGGACGCTGAGTTTTATTATTGGCTTATTTTTTTTATTCGACTCTTCAAAACATCCCTACCAGCCCCCTCAATGTGGTCAAAATTCCAAAAAAAATTCATCTCGATTGTTACTAATTTGAGGTCGCTGAGCGTGAATATTCACTTATTTTTTGGGTCCGTCCTCCAAGTGCTCTGTAGACACCTGAAAAATGGAAAAATACTAAAAAATGATTAGAATGACGTGCAACATATCGATTGTTACTCAGTCGGCTTCGCTGAGATCGAATATCAACTTACTTTCTGAATTCGACTCTTCTGTACTCCCACTTTTCAAATTTTTGCCAAGTTGAAGATTAGTTCGGAGCACTAAGAAGTCACTTCAAGATCGAAAAAGTCGATATTTTTACCACAAATCACCAAAAAGTTGCTAAGAATCGTCGCAACTGTCATTTTTTTTTTCATATTTCTTCAGAGTACTTCATACATGAGGAGGAGGGGGGGGGGGTGTACTGAAAAAAAAAGGTCGCGAAAATTCGCTATTTTGTAACATCAAAATTTGGTAGACACCATCAGGGCTGTAAGAACGGTAACAGAACGGAATAAATAACGGAACGGAACGGGCAGTATTGTCATTTCAGGAACGGAACACCGAGCAACAGTACAAACTGGATCGGTTTTATTGGCGTTCCGTTATTCTTCAATTTTTTTGTAAAATTTGTCAGGATAACTTGTTCATTTCTTCAAGAACCATTTTCTTTTGAAAATGTTTGTTGAAGCAACAATCGAGATTTATAAAATTGAAATTGAAATTGAAAATTAAAAAATTTTTATTTGAAATTTAATTTTGAATTGATCAAAAGTTGAATAATTCTGGTACACGTTTAAGTGTACCAGAATTTCAATCTAAAATCGTAATTATTTATTTATTTATTCGAAATTCGAGGATTTGAAACCGTTATTAAATTATTAAGGTTGAAAATTGTAAAATGAAAAGCTTGTGGTTTTGAAAATTTAAACTTTTTACATTTTAATTAAAAATTAAAATAATTTGTTCGAGGTTTTTTTTTTGAAAGTTGAAATTTTAACCAGTCAAAATTGGAAATAAATTTGCTTAAGGAGACAAAACAAAATGGAAAATGTTTAAAAACAAACTCAACAGTAAACACAGCATTATTAAGGAAAGTAGGAGCTGAATAGACCAAAAAAAAAAAGTTGAAAGTGCTGAATTTTGAGCAAAAAACGAGGTAGTAAAGAACGGAACAAAACAGAACTAAATGGAACAACTGAAGTGGAAACGAAAAACAGAACTGAACGAACTGGGGTGCGTTCACTTTGGAAAAAAAATTAGTGTATACCTTATTTTTAAGGTATCAACAAACTTTCATAATGTGCAAATTCGTTCGTTTCAACTTATTACTGGCTGGAAAGAAGATTTGATGTTGGAAAAAATGAAAACGTTTGTGTTTACCATTGAAACTGCACCAGCTATCAAATTATTTGTCTAAATTGACTTGAGCGAATCTTTCGGGAACGATAAAATCTGATTGGCCAATACTTTGTTTATACGCTATTTAAATAGCGTATACACTAGTTTTTCCTAAATAAACGCACCTCTGGACACCACGAACTCGCAAAAAAATGTTGAGCGAAATTAAAAGAATCCTATTTTATTTTTGGGTTGTTTTGAAGTGGAATGAACCTGCAGGCAAATTGGCGCAAAAAAAATGAAATAATAACGGAAAAATTTATCGGGAGGAAATGTCTTTTCGCAGAATTGTAGATTACAATCCTCTAAACAACATATCCAAAATCGAAAGAAAATCAGACTGAAGCTTCTCCAATATGTCCATTTGTGCCCCAAAAACAAATGTTTTACCAATAACTTTGCCTAGTTTTTGTTCCTTAACCCGATAGAGCAAAAAAAATTGAATCAAAAAATGTATTTGATGAAATTTCCAATAAAAAAAGTTATTACAAATTTTTTTCGAAAATCGATTGAAGCGCTTTAAAATGAGTTTGAAAAGGGTGCGTTATGCGCTAACGTAATGTTCCGCGTGATGTTTCTATCGTGTCGCGAGAGCCAGCGGTCAACGTTCGTAGACACGCGGGCTCAATTCGCTTTCAGCATATGCCTAAACAAATTACATGGACTAAATGCTACAGTATGCGTGAAATATTTTAAAATTACTTAAATTTCGTAAAATAGATTTATTCTCATCGTAATTTTCGCAACTATCTGAGCCCGGATCATCGATATTTTCTATTCTGATTCAACATCGAACTAAAAATTCAAAATATCTTTCCGTATGGTAATCGAATGAGAAAGTACGAGTACATTTATGTTAAAAAAATATAAAACTAAATTTTAACCGGGTAGTAATTTTGTTGAAATTTACCTCCCGACTGGATCAAATTCGTGATATATCCGCATTAGGAAACCATTACGCTTCCTCGTTAGCTTTCTTTTCCTTAGAAAAAAATGACGTTTTACAGGCAGCTCAAATTTTTTTTAATGCAAAAAAAAAAAACAAAAAATAGAAATGATATTTACGATTGAGTATTGATGTATCCCTGGACCGAATAGAATTTCGCTGAATACCTCATTAATGAAAGCATTCAATATTTATGGCCCCTGCTATGCGACACCGTCACACCACGTCGAAATGGCAAAAAGGAAAAAGAAAAAACTACACTTCAAACTGTACGTACAGAGACAGAGGTAAATCGTATACCCGATATATAAATTTATACGGACGCGATTGAAATTCGTAAAGTCTTTCAAATCGGATTTAGCGTAAAAAGAATGAAATTAAGGTTAAAGATGCGTTTAACGTTGGCAAGTTTTTAGAAGGGTGCGAGGGTGAATTAAGCGTTCGCTGATGCGGTATTACGCGCCGTATCGCAATTGCAGATGTAAATTGCTGCTGTGTTTGTGCTGTTTTTGACGTATCCGTTACCATAGAGTCACCGACTACTGCTATCTAATTGTCTACACAATTCGGATCTAACTGCGACGCCATCCAAGCTTGAAAACGAGTAAATTGAATTAAAAGAACGCCAGATTATTTCTACTAAAATTATCCTAATACGGCGTTTGCTTCAGTAAATTGAAAATCGCATCGGACTGCGTTAGCGTAAATCGTCACTTTCCTGAATGTAGTACGAAACTTTAGGCTTTACACGTAATAACCGTCTGCCGTGGTTTTTTGTACGATGCGATGCAATTTTTCAATAGAAATCGTCTACAATTCCGGAATTTCAATTTCTACGCTAAAATTTAACCGTTTTGTATTTCGTTACGAATGGTGAGCAACTACAATTATCATAATGTGTGTACAGATACACTCGCAAGACTTGGGTTCTCCTTTACAAGTTGGATCATCCGAGCACAGTTTATCACTTTAAATATTTTTCGAATGGATACGTACATTCGTTCGATTTATTAACCTAATATCATCTTTGTCCGGCTCAAAATGCATTTCAAGAAAATAGTCTCTACTTTCTGAAAATGTATTTGATTTTGAAAAAAGACCGCATAAAAAGAGCCTTATGACCAGTTAAAAAATTTGAAAATTAATGAAAATCGATTTTTTGTACTCAAAAATCAAACCCCTGTCACATTTTTTGCGATTCTTGGATATTTTGTTCGTTGGACTTTCTTTGTTTTTTCAAACTGCATTCGTTTTTCGGTATTTTTAATGATTTCGCAACTGCCTTCGCTTATCACTATACAATGAAATTTTAATTTTGTCTTCAAATAAAAATAAATGGCCCAATATATTCAGAAAAAAGTCTACTTTCACGCGATCCAAATTTGACTTTCAAAGCGACCAAACTCGAAAATTTTTTCAAAAAAAAAATTCAAAATTCTGCCATTTGAGTAAAAGTTGAGTAAATTTCAAATTCTTTGATTCTATTTGTAGCTAAGGATATAAAAATCATGTACTAAATTTTTTTTACAGTTTGTTCTGTGCAAATTGACTCCAGCCACGCTCAAAAAGTAGCTATTTACTAGGGTGGATCGGTTTTTGAAAATTTTTGAAAATTGACAACGAATGGTACTTAACAGTTTCTAAATGACCTCAAACTAACGTGGTAAAAATTTTAGCCTTCAAATTTCAAATTTACCCTTCCCTGCGAAAGCTCAAAGCTAAAAAAAATACCAAAAATTGTGAAAGAAGTGTTATCAAAAAAGGTGTTTAATACCGTTATTTTTACTCGAAGCAATCAAAAATGGTAATTTTTCATCTCTACTCCATTGTTGAGGGAGGCCAGAAAAATGCCATTTTTTACATTTTTTGAAATATTTTCAAAAAAACTCGAGAAAAATTCGATTTTGAAAAAATTTCAAATTTAATGAGTCTAATACTGTTATTTCAACTCATCTAAACAATTTTTCTGGATTTGTTTACCCCTTCACTTTTTCCAGTGGTTTTTAAATATCTTCATTTTATGAGAAATACGTTGTTTCCCTTGATTTCTTATTATGTTTCTAATGACTTCAGTACATTAAGAGGACTGTATCAAGTCTACTCCAATTGAAATTATTTCAATACAAATTTTTCTCAAATTATTTTAAAATATTACAAAAAGTGTAAAAAAATAACGTTTTTCTGGCTTCCTCAAAAAAAGAGTAATGACAAGTAATTATCATCGTTGATTATTTTAGATAATAATAACAGTATAAAATCCATTTTTAATACGATTTTTTGAAAAAAAAAATTCACAATTTTTGGAAATTTTTGGTAGGTATTTTTTTAGCTTTGAGTTTTCGTTGGGAAGGGTAAATTTGAACTTTGAGGGCTAAAATTTTTACGACATTACTTCGTGGTCATTTGCCAACTATTGAGTCTTATTTGTTGTTAATTTTCCAAAATTTGCAAAAATTGATTTATTCGGAAAATTTAAAAATGGTAAATATGTCGTCTATACCGGAATTTCGAGTCGTAGAATTCACATCTTTCATAAAACTGCGCATTTCCTTCGACTTCATGAAAATATTCGTTTGAAGTAACCAGATTGAAGTAAATTCACCCGTTCAACTCGAATTTTAGGTTAATTTTTTCATCGGACAAGTTTTTCACTTCAAAACTGATAAGAATGATGTATTTATGAACCTGAAGTATTTATTTTCTATTTATTTCCGAGTTCTCAAATTCTAAAAAAATGATCTATTAATTTTGTATCACATTCACAGCATAGCAAAGCTAACTAAAATGTTGTTCAGATCTTGTTCAAGTACCTGCGAGTATGAAAAAAAAATAAAAAACATAGAAAAAAAGGCATATTAGGCTACGTTATACCTTTGCCATAAAGATATGGTCGTCGCTATAAAAATATGGATATTAAATCTGGCATGAAAATATGTCAAGCGACACTTCTCGGCCACCGGTATTAATATCTTTAACGATATATAGTAGCTTTTAGTAATCGTGGAAGTCGTACAATTTCCTATTGTTGTGTGTGGGGGTTACAAATGACAAATGGTAGAGGGTAAATGAATTATTGCCTCGTGCCAGCTAAAAACGTCTTTTTTTCGTTACGTCCATCCGTCAGTACAATAACAACATCGCATTTGTTCACCCTTTAAAAATTCCTTTATTTTGGCAAAAACTGCTGTAATAGAAAGGGTATCTTTTCTTATCTGGATTAGAGGATTTACCGAGGTCACAGTGGTTTACATCTGTAATCCTCGGTAATCGATTCCAAGTTCATCCGCTTCGATTGATACTGTCGTTGGGGTTGGTATTTGTTCTTTTTTTTGTGTCGTGTCCGAACGACGGCGTTGGTGGTTTGATGTACCAGTTTTTTTTCTCTCTTTTCTTCGATTGATGCTTGTAGATGATTTTCTTGTAATGCGCTTACTTTCTTTTGCTATATGAAATATATTTTTTATTACTTAGATTGCGAGTGTTATAATGATGGAAAATTTTTTGGCCATATTTTCCCGGCATAATTTATTTTTGGAAAGGAGACAAAATTCGGTTGTCCGAAGACTAGAGATTTTGCTGCGTAAGTGTGCAATCGATACATATTGCAATAGTATGGTATTCGAATAATAAAAAATTTGGTCCTAAACCTAGTTTGACCTGCAGGCTTGCTTTAGATAGCGAAGAAAATTGTACTGTCGATGTTGAGATTAACCAAACAAATACATAAACACTAAAGTATGAAAATTTTCACATTTAGTTTTCCAGTCACACGTGTCCTGTTTAGGAATGTTTCAAGTTGACGATAGAGCAGTTAATGAGTTTTTTTTTTTTTTTATGAAAAACTGAATTTTACCTCCTAAACAGCATCCAAAATGAGATGCTTATTGGGGTCAAGTCCTAAATCTGACTTCATATTCGTGTTCGCCGGGTTCGATTTATTCGAAAACGACACTAATATCACCAATCTAGATTTGCCCCAAAATGGAGAAAGAGAATGCCACTGAGACCCAAACCGGGGCTTCAGTTGTTTATGCACCTGTTATTTCAAAAAAAAAAATTATATCCCACTACTCAGACTATCTCCATGGCACATTTCTATCTACGTCACTGAATATTAGAGCAAAATCGGAAACCCCCGAGGTAAGATTCTGGGCTTTTTGATGTAGAATAACTCTTGAAGAATTACAACGATCTGAGGGCCTATCCTACTAATTGACTTCAGAAATCGGTTGTTTGATATAATATTGTCCTAAGGGATGGAAGAACAACGAAGAACCGATAACTGAAAACGTAAAGAAAAAGAACATGCGATTTCAGGTAACAAGAAGGCGAAAAAACAAAAACAATGAAAGCAATTTTTCCATCTTTGAAGAACAAAAAACGACCTTGAAAATTCATTTTCAAGAACAAAAACAAAAACGTGAACAATTATTTTCCGTTTTTTTTTCATTTTTTATTTTTTTTTGACATTTATTTTATGTTTTAGGGCGGGGAGTTATTTTGTCAAAACCTGACTTTTTTTTCATACTGGGCGTCTATAATTACCACGATTTTTACGTAACGTTTGTGTTACATTTTTGATGAAAAACTCACGATGAAAGATGGTTATGTATGGTTTTTGCCCTTTATGTTGAAATGTTATTTTATAAAATTTTTAAATGAAAAAAATAAAAAAATAAAGACAGAAAAATGTTTGCATTAAAAAAAAAAAAAAAACAAAAAATTAAATAACTAAAAAAATACTTAGAACACTTTGCAGGTCAAAGGTCAACTGTTGACGGGTCAGATTTCTTTAATTTTGCTTAATATTTCAATTTGAAATCATGAAGTCAATCTAGGCTCAACGTCAACTGTTTATGGTTCAACTTTAAACATCTTTAATTTTCCTCAACATTTCAACTGAAAATCATAAAATCAAACCTTTATAAAATAAGTCCATTGATGTCAGTCCAATGATGACATCACGCTGTTGACGGTCCACTAATAACATCACTAATTTTTCTCAACATTTCGACTCAAAATCATAAAATCAATCCTTTATAAAATACGTCCACTGATGTCAGTCCAATGATGACGTCACACTGTTGATGGTCCACTTATGTCATCCAATGATGATGGTCAACTGTTGACGCTCAATTGTTGATGGTTAGTTGTTGACGATTTTTCCAGGATGCGCTATTGAACATCTTTTTTTCACTTTACGTTAAAATGTTGACGTGGATGTCTAATTAAAGAAATAGAAAAATTAAAAAAACTGAAAAATAACAATTAAATACTTAAAAAAATTGAAAAATTAAAAAAATGGAAGAATAGAAAAAAGTTGACGACTTTTGCGCTTTATGTTGAAAAATGTTGACGTGGATGTCTAATTACAAAAATTGAAAAATAAAAAGTTTTTGATTAAAAATTCGTTACGATAGATGATTGTACAATTTTTATTTTTCTAAGAAATAATAAAATCAAACGTCAAAATGTTGTGAAGAGAAGAGTAACCGTTTTTGATTTAAAGGTTTTGATCTAGAATTTTTCGCTAAAAGAGAAAAGTTCCTAAACTTTTTCTGAGGTCTTACTCTCATTTTCGTTAATTTCTTCTCTGATTTGACGACTTTTAGTCAAATTTTCTAAAATTAGGGAGATGGTAGGGATTGAGTTGAAAAGAAAAAACTTACAAGAAAGAGAACCAAATAAAAAACAAGAACAGAAAACAAGAATCGTGAAGAACAAGAACAAAACGAGAACAAAGTTTACAAATCCTTATTTAAAATAAAATCGATACGAATAAAAATCTTGATTTGTGGGAATAAGAACACGAAAGAGAACCAATATTCATTCGTTCTTCCATTCTTGATTGTATTTCTAATTCTGTATCGACTGTTTCAAAAACGAACAATTTTTACGATTATCGAATCTTTTTAGTCTCCACCCCCTTTGAAAATTTTACACATGACCAACGTTGACTGTGGGTCACCTTGCATCCCCATACTCTTACAAAGGTATCTAATCTGTCGCCAGTGCAAGCCTATCAGCCGAATCTAGGTGATCTTGATCGGTATTGAGCAGAGTAAACAATTTTTTCGACCTTTATCTCCCTCCCCCCTCCCTTCTGAATGACTGTAGATCGGTATAGACCATAATATAACCTGTTTTTCTTGGTCGGTAGACAGTATTATGAAGAGAATTAAATTGAAAATTGCAGTACCGATGTTAAAATTGTGTTTGGAAAATGTAAAAAATTCAAAAAGAAATTCTACCGAGAGTAATTATTTACCACTAACCGAATTAAAATAATTTAAAGTTTTGCAAAATTACGTAGGATGTACTTTACTTGGCAGTTCAAAGGGAATAAAATATTTATTTTTTTTATTCGTCATTTTCACACAGTCGAAGATGGTAACATTCTGTCCCTGTTTTACTCATACATTGCCATGGCATAAAATTATCTAATTGAGCTTTATACGTTTATACTTGCACGAAACATCTTGACTGCAATTGTGTATGTAAAATGATGTGCTTTTTATTATCGTTCGTCCAGCGTTTGTTAGATATTAACGCCATACCTATTCATTTTATGTCATTTTCGATTAACGCTGGACTGTATTATGTTCACGCATCAGTTTAGGCCCGGATCGATACCTCGAGTATAAGGAACTAACGATCTAGTTAATACGGATCGCTTAACACTATTTCCAAATAACACCCTTCATTGCTCTATTTAGAAAATTGATCATTGTAAATAGAAGCGGCAAAAGCCCAGACGTGTACACGAGACAGGCGAAAATGCGTGACCCTACTTCTAGTTAATTCAATTGTTTGCGTTTCTGCCAAACACTAGTATAGTGGCCGTTAATTTCCATACACTGTTCGCCACGATGTGCTACATATTATATATATATATATATATATATATATATATATATATATATATATCACTCTAATGTAAAAGGCAAGATGTTACATTTTCCGAGTATTTATGTTTCGTACAATAATACTCTTGTAGGTCTAGCTACCTACGTCCGATATAGTTTAAGTTAGGCAATTGAATAAATTTCCACATAAATCATACGAAAATTCAGCTTCGAGTTTGATGGCGGTGAGGAGTGCGATGATGATGCTATGCAAATTAAAAAAAAAAAAAAATGACGAGTTTTTAATTTATATATGTATATTTATTTCTCTATACGTTTGCATTATTATAAACCTACGAAGTGTGTACTTGATTACTTATCGGCTACCGAGATCTATAAATTCCAGGTGTTGGGTTGAAATTTTGAATAAAGAAGAAGAGGTGTTTGTTTGCGTGCACGATTTGTTGGCTGTAGCATATTAGACATTGTACTGTAGGTAGTTGGGTATTACTTACGTGGCAAAGTTGTGAATTAAATATTACGCGTATTGCATGATGATCGTCTGCTTCGAAATTAAAATCTATAAGTAGTAGAGAGGTTCGGTATACGCGTAGGAAAGGGTAAAGGGTGTACCATCTAATTACCGCGTATACCTTTTTATGTGTATACCTTATGAGCCTTAAAAATTCGTATACTGAATTCGGTATCGAATAAAATTACATATATTAGGTACGAATTGATGGTATACATTACATACTCGTATATGTGACTGCTGGCTCTATCGTGTGATAAGACACTTCGAATATAATTTTCGCGACGCGACGCGACGCCCAAACTATTTTAGCCAAGCTATACCTATAGCGAGTGAATAGGGTGCAAAATATAGGTCCTCGGGGTGTAATAGTCAACTCGATTACAATACGCGTTTGTAATTCAATCCTATCTAGCATGCCGTAGTGAATTGAATTACTCCTAACGTTAGCATTTAAACGTATTAAATTTTTATTAAAATATAAAGCGGTTGATATTTTTACAAAAAGAGAAACAGAAAGAGAGAGAGAGAGAGAGAAAAAAGGACGCTGCAGTGTAAACAGGTTATTACGAAATGACCTATTAGAGAAAATTAGTATGCTCGAAGGCTCTCTTTTTTTTTTTTTTAATACCTTTAAGATTAGCTTTTTCACTTAAGAAAAAATTAATATTTATATTTAAGAGGTTTAAGCCACTAGATCGATATAGCAACAGAAGCAACAGATTTTGAAAGACGATAAAATAAAAAATAAAAAAAAAAACTGTGGAAATTTTGAGCATCACTTAGTTATCGAATAATAAGCCGACACCTTTGGACGTACAACGTTAATTTATTTTTGTTAAAACATCGAAACTCGACACTAGAATTCTTTCGTTTATAAAATATATTATAATACATTATTTATTCTGCGCATTGAAATAGACTATTTCTCGGTGTCTAATTTAAACATTTATTTCCGTTTTTTTTCCTCCCTTTACTCATCGGCCGGTTAAAAAAAAAACACGATCCTTTTTATAATATTTTCGCCGCTACTGTTAATAAGTTCGTGATCTAATTAGTTAGTTTTTCGGACAGCTTTTTTTTTTTTTTTTTACGATAATTAACAAAAATAACACCTTCGCGGTAGAATAGTATAAATTACAAAGAAAGAAAGAACGAAAAAAGCTGTTTTGGAATAATTAATGAAAAAATGTAGCGTACGAATTTGTTAGGTGTAAGTCGTTGATTAAAATCAGTTTATATGCATACGCGAAAAATACTATATACGAATTTTTAACGAGCCGCACCGCAAACTATATACGTTTACCATATACAGAGACAAAGATGGAATAAAAATTTTAGCGTAACTCGACCACAATGAACGTCTGCTAATTGAGTGGTTAATCAAAGTTAACCAATTCTACCGACGGGTAATGTTAAAATCTGCGCCAATTAAAAATATTGTTTGTTCGAGTACCTATACATAGTACATATAATCAAAGGGAAGCGTACCTATATACGATCGAGTGAATGTCTTGAAGCTTAATTTTTATTTCCAGAATGTTTTGATCGTAAATGTTAGGAAAAAAAATTAGCTCTTTAGATGCACAGAACCACAGCAGAAGTACCTATGTAGTCGGGCTATTGGTTAAAGAGATTAGATAGCTTACCAGGGTATCTTTTCAACAGTCCGGCTCTGATTTGAATGAAACCTTGAGATAGATAGAAACAGCGTATGTAAAATTCCCCAAGCCAAATTTTTACTCGATGGAGTTTATTTTTGGATTTTTGGCGAATTTTTGAAAATTTGTACCAACTACAGCTGATAAATACAGCAAAAATAAAATATTTCACAAAATTTGATTTATTGAAGTTACAATGAAGAAAACTGGGTTACTATACTTGATACTGGATACTCGAATCGATCTATCCTATTTTCCAGTCGTTCTGGAAGCTTCAGAATTTTTTTCCCTCAGGATTTAAAAAATTTTAAGGCTGAATGTTATTTAACAAAAACTTGTTTGGCGCTTAATCTGTAGCTCGAGATTCAATGTATAAATTTTTCCAGTAGTTTTGAAGCCTTCAACAAGAAATTCATTTCTCCAAGATTTTCCAAATGCTCCAGAACAATCAGATTTGAGCTTCAGCAGCTGAAAATTTTATTATAGCATATTGGCGGCCATTCTAACAGATTAAAGTAGTTTTCCTACCCTGTCCACCCGAATAGTTGGAAAAAATTTTTTGTGTCAATATTAAAATATTCGCTAATTGATAAAAAATTAATTTTTCAACTGTCCGGCTGGAAAAGTCTAGGAAAAGTACTTAAATCTGTTAGAATGGCCACCAATATGCTATGATAAAATTTTCAGCTACTGAAGTTCATATTTGGCCGTTTTTGAGCATTTTGAAAATGTTGAAGAAAATAAAATTTTTGCTGGAGGCTCCAGAATACTTTGCAAATGCAACGGGTGGATTTTGAAGGTCAGTATTGGGGGATATGCTAATTTTCGTTGAAAAACGTTCGCGCACTTTCCACTTTTGAATTTTTCAATTTATTCTTAATTTTTCCGATTTAAAATAGACGCGAAAAAACTTTTTTCAACTATCTGGTTGGAAATTCCAAGAAAACTACCTTAATCTGTTAGAATGAGAGACGATAGGCTAGGACAAAATTTTCAATTTACCCAAGTTCATATTATCTAACCATTCTGGAGTATTTTAAAAATCTGGAAAAAATTAATTTTTTGCCGGAGGTTCCAGAGCTTTTGGAAAATTTGACATATCGAATTGGCCACCAAACAAGTTTTTGTTGAATAAATCTATCATCCCGTTCAATTTTCAACATCGAAAGATGTTTAATAGCGCATTCTACAGTTGATCATGAACAGTGTACCATTTAAATCTGAACATTCAAAATCAGGATTGTTTAGATTTTGATGGCCTGGATGCTGATAACCTTAGTATCGATGGTCAACTATTCTGGTCTTGGATCGTCAACGGTTAGATTATGTTTGACAAAAAAGTTAAATGTTATGAAAAAAATGCTAACAATTTTCGATAAAAAGAAATTACGAATTTTTTAAAAGTTACATGTCACTTCAGATGAAATTTGGACTTCTGCTTAGCATTTTAAGAAGTTGGTGATCCGAAATCCGGATATTGATGGTCAACTGTTGACAGTTCGGATCTTGATGGTCCATTATTAACCCTTGGTTGGGCGCGTACCCTCTTCTAACGGACATCATGCGCGTTGT
>FIZR01023092.1:0-34527 GCA_900060175.1 Ferrisia virgata
AAAAAATACGTTTCAAAAATTTGAGCAAAAACTGTCGAATTTCATTTTTTTTTTTTTTTTTTTTTTTTAGGGAAATCTGCGAACAGCGAGACTATAATACTTGCGAAATGACCTCGAAATGACGTGGTGATAGAAATTTTTTTTTTCCAACTTGATTTTTTAAACTTCCAAAACTGTCTCCAAATATAATAATTTTAAAAAATTGAGAAAAATTGAATTTTTTTTCCAAAAATGGAATTATGGCGTATATTTATACTCAAAATTATAATTGTCAGCAAACCTTCACCAATTTCCATTAGGTATTTTAGGTTTTTTTTTATGAAATATTACTTTTTACGTTTTTTTACAATTTTTTGGAAAATTATACTGGAATGGATATAGGATATCAATTTTACATTATTAAGGGTAATATTCAATTTCACTTCCCATAGACGATTTTTCTGCAGCAATGAAATATGATAATTTTTCATGTATTAAAATGATTTTGATAAAAATTAAAAAAATGCATCCCTGAATTAAATGGAATATATCCATTTCAGACTATAAAAAATAATTTTTAATTTTCTTATTCTTTTCAAACCATTTCTAGTGTATTTATATATGTTGAGATGCCTATTGAGAGCTCTTGAAAAGGGTATAAGTGTTGAAACCCGACCATAGATGAACAATTTTGAGTGTACTGCTTATACATGTGTTGAGTTGTACATTTTTGTGAAATTATACGTTCCCCTCCCCCCTCTCTTATCGTACCAAAAAGGTTATAAAATTGAGGAAAAAATCCCAAAACCTGATTTCAAAAAAAAAAAAAACATTTCCTTTTGATGCTTTTCGAGCTGGATCGCAACGAATTACGAAGGTATTCGAATTGTCCACTAATGAAATAAAACATGGGAGCGCTCAGGGATATTTTTCTTGAACAGTGGTAGGGTCCGGGTAGATAATGGAGTGAATCGCTGAAATCCCCGACAAACACAACTAACAGCTATATTAAATCTGTACTCCAAATTTCAACCCCCTAGATCAAATTGGATAGGAGTTATGCGAGGAACAAATTCAAAAAAATAAGAAAAACCTTACCATACTCCCCCTCCTATCGCCAGCTAATGGAGCACAGCTCCATGGGAAAACATTATATGAAGGTGAGATGGAACAGCAGGATTTTTGAAGATTTTGGATACGTTCAATAAAGCACCTCCATGAGAGTACGACGAGCCGAAAAATCCTTCGCTAAACATTTTGTCTGAATTAGCTCTTTTTTCATATTTTTCTACTGTACTGATGGACATTTATCCAGAGTTGTGAGCTGTTCACGAAGGAAAGAAAATGAAATAAATAGTTTTGAAAATTGAACAATTTAATTTTACCATTTTGAAAAGGCTTTTTCGCTTAGAGGTATAATTTTTGAGTCGCTTATTTCGTTTTGAAATGCGTAATATGATGACAAAAAAGTGTAATACATTTACAATTAGTCAATTTTATTTGAAATTGAACTCGGCAATATTATTTTTATAATATTGTTCTTGCTGCTTAATTCATATTTTAGATCGATGATAAATATTTTCTTTTCATTACGAATAAATACTTAAATAAATATTGTACGTCATAGGTACCTACTTGTATTTTTGCAGCTGTTCATATTTTCCTTAAGATAAAAGTACTTTCATCGAATCGAAGATTATCTATAAACACGTATTTATTTATGTGGCAAATTTTTTAAAACTTGCATATCTTTGCTATGTATTCGTATACCTACATACATATGTAATGTGAATGTTGTTTTGACGAATGTTGGTTTTATTATGAAATACGGGGCATGATTCATGCCTCGTCGAAAATACCTTCTCGGAATCGAATATCCAATCCCATATACAAAACAAATTTAAGATCAAAAAGCACAAAAAAAAATAAAATAAAATAAAACGACAGAATGAAAGGCAAAAAGTGCAGACTCGCGGAAGTATTGCGTTTTTCTTAGGTTAAACGAATCGTTCAGTTCGTTTCACCAAATCATCGAATATCTCGAAAACAATGTGCTGAGATATATTAGCTCCTATCATCATTTTTAATTGGTGATGATGAAGCATATCGACGACAATGACGATTAAATTACACATGTACAAAATACTCGCAAACGAATAGTTGTTACAAATTGATATTTAAATACTGCGTGAGTTGAGAGGAGAGAGAAGGCTTTACCGATACACAATGAGCAACACTAAACTGAATGACATCATCGGAGCATTGAAATTGAAATGCAGTTGGCGTTTGTTTGTAATATATTTTTGTTGGTATTTCATCTATAGATACGTTGCGTTGCGGTTTGCCTTGCAGGCTTTAATACGGCACGGTAGCGAAATCCAACTCCACCATATGTATCGAGTAAATTGAACTTGGGTGTATCATTCATTCTTCTGTGCTATTTTTTTTTTTTCTCATTCATCCAAAAAGATATTTTTGTTTCCGTCGTTCCCTCGGAGTTACACGGAAATACGGAAGTACCTACATACAAGAGTTTTTCGATGAATAAATCCAGACCTATAACGATTGCGTGTGTGTGTGTGTGTGTTTGTTAACTTTTCAATATATCGGATTGAATATGCTATAGCCGGCGTGTTATAATAGTGAAAAAATCAATTCTTCCTGTTCGTTAATTTAGAATTTCGATTGATATCCGATATTACGTAGGTATGTATATGAATCCCTATTGAATGCATATACGAACTTGGCCCTTCTGTTGGTTATTTTTTTTTTTATTATACGAATTTAAATCTCCTACGAGAATTACCTATGAAAATCCGGATTCAACTTGCTATTGGAGGTTTTTTTGTTCTTTTTTTCATCATCAGTTGTTAGTACACATACGTAGGCACCGGTGTATGTGAGGTTTTACTTTATGCAGAGCTCTGTGAATGTGACGGAATCAAGAGGGGTATTTTTTTCTCTTCTTAAAATTCTCCCAGGGATAAAAGGAACTGGGTATTGATGAGTTTGGTGCGGTTTAGCGTCGAATTCGAGCGATTTTCTTGTCAAAAATAAAGCAAAATTATGTCTATTGTTGTCTACCTCGCTTGTGCGAAATATTGGACAAACGTACAAAGGTGCAATTTCTTATTCGTGAAAGGTGGAGATAATTTTTCCACCTGATTCGCCATTGTTTTGAATTTAATACGAAGCCGATACCTTCATCATGGAAGGTACAATATACGTTAGCAACTGACGTATTTATTATTTCCATTTCAACTGCTCGTACTCGTGTCACGAAGCTTCTATTTCTATGATTCGAGCTAAAGTATTCAAATTTCCATTCAACCAGAATTTCGAAGTTTAATCGTGTACTTTTGAAGGAAAAAAAAAAGAAGACAGACCCGTTTTATTTCGTTGGGTAATTTCTTATCCGAGTGACAAAGGCGCTTTGGCCTTTGGCACGTTTCGTAGAAAATTAAATAGATAAAACCCGAGGAAATAATTCTTTGATTGTCTGATTTTAATATTGGCTCATTCTGTGTGAAAACGACCCAAAGAGTAATTTGGATGTTTCGATTTCGCTTAAAACTTTTTTGCCAGCTCTGCTCGGCAATATAGTGAGAAAATAATCGCTATTTCCGGCTAATCTTTTAAGGGGTGGAGATAGCCCTTACGATTTTCAAACAATCGTATATCTCTGTACACACGTTTTTCAAATTTTTGATGATTTGATGGTCGCTTGGAAGCACGAACGAGGTAGTCGGATCAAGAAAATAAGTTTATATCCGATCTCAACGGTATCGAATTAGTAGATATCGATATGCTGCACGCTATTTTAATTATTTTTCAGATTTTCGTATTTTTATGGTTCCTAGTGGGACACTCGGGAAACTGATCTAAATCTATAAATCGATATGTATATTCATTTTTTAATTGTTTTGAATATTGACCCTATTCAGGGACCTGTTGGAGTTGTTCAGAAGTGTCAGATAAAAAAATAGCCGATATTTGAACTCAGCGTCCCCGAAATAGTAAAAATCAACGTCACTTCATTTTTTATATTTTTTTGAATTTTAACCAAAGTTGAGAACCCCCTCTTATTTTAAAAATTGATTGTTTGTAACGAATATAAAAAGATATATATTTCTGGTCATTTTTCAAAATTTTAAATGGTGACTTTCAACCTTTATAGTCGTTATGAAAATTTGAGCTTTCATCTCAACCGTTCAACTTTGAGCTTTCAAAATTTTGACCATCAATTCAGAATCTCCTTTCGATTATCTATACAACTGAAAAAAGATTCATGTGTAGTATAACCGATTCAAAGTTGAGCTCTTTGACCAAAAAAAAAAAGCGATTGTTTGAAAATTATGAGGGTTACATACCCCCTCCCCTGCCACCGTGTATAGTTAAGCCCAAAATTACGGTTTTTGAGCCATTGATATTGATTTTTAGTCCCATCTGTTTTGGAGTCTTATAGAAGATTATTAAGACCATTTCCAGCCATGTCAGATGTTTAACAGTTTTTTTATCTATTTTTTTCTCGCATACTAAAAATTATTTACTCAACCAAATTCCAAAATCGCTTAAATTTGACCAGTAGGCTTAAATGGGCGTAGATTTGATTGCATATATATGAGTGAGGATGACTTTGGATAAAAGTTCATTCATCTCCAAATTTGGGGAAAAATGTTTTGAAGGGCAAAAAATCATCAAAATTGTTCGTTTTTAAATCAATCGATAGAAAATCGAAAGTGATAATACATATCCAAAAGTCAACGCCACACATGAATTAGCAAGGGAGATATGAGGTTTCCCTCTTTACTTAACCTTGAAGAAAAAGTCTGTTTTCCGCATAATCACTACTTCCTTTCGTATTCCTTTCTAAATTGAGTGAGGGGAAGAGGGGTTGATATTTGATGTGTCACTTTAGTAGACTTTCGAGATATATTTACGGGGGGGGGGGGGGTCAACCATCTATTTCGATGTTAACTTGTATCTCTGATGATGATTTTGAAAAAGTTTCACAGAGAACTGCTTTTCTCTATCTCATGAATTGAAAAATTCACCCAATTCTATAACATTTGATGAAAATTAGACTGGAAAGGCTAAGCATGGCTATAACTTATTTTTCAAGTTAATTGATTAGCCCTTCCCCTTCCCTCTCAACTCCATCTATAACATTCGTGAAATTTTAGTATGTAACCTTGTAAAATGATCCGGTGTCGTCTGTGATAAGTACAAATTTCATTCATGTTTTCGCATACGAAACAGATTCTTAACTCGATACATTTCTATGATGAATTTATAACGAAAACTTGATTAAAAAAATGGCGTGAATGAGTTTTAAAAACTGGGCCAATTTGAAATGCGAATTGTTTCGATCGACATAGTTAGAAAAAGAAAAGGAACAATACAAAAACAAACAATACGCAAAAATAAGAGAAAAGCTTTCGAAAGAATGAAAAACAAGAAAAAAAACTGAATATGCGTTATAGGAAAAAACTACGAAAAAAATTTGTAAATACATCGTTCGTTGATCATTGTTTTGCATTAATTAAACAGAGTACTTGGATTGCCGATTGTTGAAAAAAAAAATCGAAAAGCGCGATAATTAAATATTTATCGAATCGATAAGGGCTTTAAAGTGTGAAAATAACAGAAAAGAAAAAACTCGACGCTGACGTCTGGGACAGCGACGAGGACGTAGACGTAGGTACGATGTATGTATAAATACAGAGCAAACCTTCAAAAATGTTAACTCATCACGACGAACTTGAACTTGGGAAAAATATTATCCATACGCCAATCACCTGCTCGTATACCCACAGATACCATAACAACGTTAACAGAAACACACCAACAAACCATTGCACGCTGTGTAACTCTTTTTCTTTCCATGTCCATCAAACGATACCGCCGCCAAGCAGTGGCTATTTCAACGACGATGGTCGCAGAGCGAGAGAAAAAAAATGCAAGAAAGACAACATAACACGCCGCTAACCATGTAATATACTTACTCGAAAGCTAAAACCATTGACGTGGAAAACTCGTTTCCTGCTGGAGAGAAAAATGACTGGAATAATTCTCGCAGTCTTTATACTTACACACGTTCGTTTGTATTAACGAGTTTAAGAAAAATATATGTATACCCGTACGCACATGAGCTGCTGGAAAAAAGAACTGCAAAAGAAACCACACTATACACGTGTACTGTACGAGTAGGTACAGAGAGGTGTATTCTGTACGCTGTAATGTTTGAAAAAAAAAAAATTACTCTCGAAACGTCAAGCTGAGTTATATATCGGAATATCATTCCACGAACTGGGTCATTATGAATTCCGTATATACCTACACTTGGTGTATGTAATGTACATACTGCAATTGTATGTATGTACAAGTATGTTGTACGTAGGTAATACATCTACGTACCTACTACGTTCATAATACGGATAACTTATATATTTATGTTCGCGGCTATGAAACAATGCTCGAACCAGAAAAGAACTTAAATCATTCGGTAAAAAATGCCACTTTCTCGAAAAAATTACAATTTATTTAACTGTACTAAACTAACATACATTCAGGTAAAAGATGCATACGAGCATAACATTGAAAAAAAGAAAAGATACTGAACTCGACGCGAGCAATGGTGGAAAATCGAAATAGCTTTTGTTGCTCTTCTTACCTTACCTTAGATAAACACGTCACGAGCTGGTATATGTATTTCAAGTCCAAAATATCGATGTAAAAGTAGATACATATACGTGTTTAAAAGAATCATTTTATGGTGTGGTTGAAAGGTTTAACGCGTAGTTTAGAGACTCGTCTAATATCGTGTGGTTTTCTCAGCTTTCGTGCGTAATCTACTTCAATACAACGAGAGCACTCTACAGTTTCAGTGTGTAATGCACGATGCTTATCTCCGTTTTAGCACCTGTCTCATGTCTGTATCAAAAAGTACCTGTAAATTATTGCTTTGGTGAGAAATTGTCATTTTTAAAATTGTACATACGAAATACTGAAAACATTCCAAATATTGATGGTCAACCGTTGATGGTCCACTGTTGACAGCCATCAACAGTTGATAGTCCAGATTTTGATGATCCACCTCTGATGATCAACATTTGATATTTACTGTTGACCATCATCAGTAGACCTGGACGTCAAAAGTTTTCCCCTCAAATTTCCAGATATTGATGGTCTGGTTATTAACTATCCGCTATAGATGATCAACTTTTGACGGCCAATGTTGACCATCAACAGTGACTTCAAAAGTTGACTTTCTTAAAAATATTACTGATATTGCTGGTCCGGATATTGATGGTCCACAATTGGTGATCCACTGTTGACAGTCATCAAACAGTTGATAGTCCAGATTTTGATGATCCACCACTAATGGTCAACATTTGATGTTTACTGTTGACCATCATCAGTAGACCTGGACGGCAAAAGTTTTTCTCCTAAATTTTCAAATATTGATGGTCTCGTTATTAACTATCTGCTATAGATGATCAACTTTTGATGGCCACTGTTGACCATCAATAGTGGACTTCAAAAGTTGACTTTTTTAAAGATATTACTGATATTGCTGGCCCGGATATTGATGGTCCACAATTGATGATCAACTTTTGTTGATGGTTAAATAGTGACAGATCCAGAACACAAGTTGACAGTACAGAGCTTTATGGTCCAGATGTTGATGGTCTACTACTGATGTCAACTTTTGATGTTCACTGTTTACCATCAATAGTGAACGTCAATAGTTGACTTTTTTCAAATATTCAAGATATTGATGGTCCACTATACATGGTCAATTTTTGACCATCAATAGTGGGCTTCAAAAGTTGACTTTCTTCAAAACATTCTCCATATTGGTGGTCCGTAAATTGATGGTTCATTATTAATGATCAACTTTTAATGTCCACTGAACTGTTGATGGTCAAGTGTTGACGGATTTGGACCACCACACCACGAGTTGACTGTACATAGCTTTGTGCTTTGGATGTTGATGGTCCACTATTCATGTGTACTTTTGATGTCCACTTTGACCATCAATAGTGGACATAAAAAGTTGACTTATTTCCAACATTCCACGTATTGGTGGTTTGGATATTGATTGTCTACAATTGATGGTCAACTTTTGACATCCACTGTTGATCATCAAGAGTGGACCTGAAGGTCAGAAGTTGACTTTTTCCAAAACATTCCAGACATTGTTGGTCTGGTTATTGATTGTCCACTATAGAGAGTCAGCTTTTGACCATCTATAGTGGACGTCAAAAGTTGAATTTCTTCAAAACATTCCTCATATTGGTGGTCTGGATATTGATCATCAATTTTTGACATTCACTGAACTGTTGGTGGTCAAGTATTGACAGATCTGGAACACAAGCTGACGGTACAGATCTTTATGGTCCGGATGTTGTTCGTGCACTATTGATGTTAGCTTTTGATGGCCACTGTTGACCATCAATAGTGGATTTTAAAATATGACCTTTTTCCAAACCCGCGTGATATTGATGATCAACTTTTGACGTGCACTAAACTGTTGATGGAACTGGACTTGGACTGTCAATAGTTGACAGTACGCAGCTCTATGGTCTGGATGTTGATGGTCCATTCTTGATGGTCAGCTCTTGGTGGTTCACTGCTGATGCTCAAGTGTTGATACATCCAGGAGGTGTAAAGTGGCATTTCGGGTATTCTTTTTTAATCATTTTGTATGCTGAGTGTAAAAAATTTTGCGAATTGTAAGGTAGCGATTCTAACAATTCTTCATCAATTTGTAAAAATTTCAGTTTTTTTTTTTCAGTTTTACATGTTTTTGAGCAGTAAAATAATAATTTAAACAATTTTATCGCCATGTTGCTGCTTAAAAATAAAAAATTTTGTATGTAACCTAAAAATGAAGTAAAAGTTGCCTACTATGAAGGCCCACGATTGAAAATTACGATTTGAGCAAATTTTTTGTTCCCAAAATTTTATATGGCTAGTGGAGTGTAACTCTGCACTGAAAAGTATCTTGCTCCTTTCAAATCGTGTTGACATGAATTTTTTTTCAATTAGATCGGTGTTTGCTTGGATTAAAAAACGAAGTTTTAAACCTTAGTTTATGGTGGATTCTCCTTTCCAACTCATAAGGAAAATGTGAACTTCGTAAGACGACACGTCGGTATAAATATATTTTTGTTTGCATTAGGAATTCGAACGAACGACGATGTTGAATCATGTCAAAGATACACTCTTAGGTAGTTGAACCCTGTCGCTATTCTTTACGTCAGTTAAACTAAGCCATTCAAACAGGTGATAAGAGTACTCTAATGAGTATTGAAATGTGAAAATGTATTTTTCGATTTACAATTATTTATTTATTATATACCCATATCTTTAGGTGTATCTTACGTTTGTTGTTTTTTAAAATAATGTATGAAATAACATCGTATGACCATTTATTTCCATACGTGGTACCAATTCAGGTGATTTTTCTCGCCAGAAAAAAAAATTGCAAACGTGTGTAGACTACGTACGTATATTTCGGTTCATATAAAAACCTATATAATAAGTCGAGCCATACACACATATTGTCATATTGAATTTCCATATTCGAAAGAATAGATTTCTAATAGGAAAAACGCAGTCGTCAGCCGCCAATAGGGACACATTTTCTGAGAGCATTTTCTGGTCGTTATATTAGCGTAGAGACGTCGTCGTCATCGCTTCGCCCACACACATCTACCAGCATAGCAGAATCTACGATGTGTAATGTACGCTGCTTTTCATTTTAAACGCACACGTTGGTACTTCTCTATATATGTATACGTACTATTATAGGACGTATATATGTAGAGAAAATGCGATTTTATAATATAAAACAACGAGAAAATTCTAAATATGCATCTCATTTCGGTATTATTACGAATTCTCGCAGACTATTTGCCAGAATACAAATATCCGTTGGTAATTTATATTTTAGTTAAACTGTCGTACTTGTGTCATTTAAAACCAACTTGTGTAGTACGTATTATGTATGTGACACGATTCGTACTTACTTGCTAACTTAGTAGAGTACGTAAAATAGAATTTTTTACATTATTTAAAACACACACACACACACACGCTGCTCACATCTTCTTGATCGTAAGCAAAAATATGCAAATTTAAACGTCTACGTTGCGGCTTCGCGCTGCATCGTATCGCGTGTGTACTCAATTACACATCATAAATGTTATAAAGCTTCGTACGTATGATGCCAATGCGGTCTAAAATTTTATTGAAAGTTTATAACCGCGAAGGCGTCAAGTGTTAGGCTGAAATTCGCTAAGTAAACAAGTACTTACTCTCATATTGCTATTGCTGTTACGATGGGTTTGGGGAAAAAAAAATAATAATAATACGGTACTTACCTGGTAGGCAGGTACGTTGGATTGCATCTTTATGATGTTATAGGATATTGTAAAGATTACTATATTAGTGGCCAGTCATTAAGTACCTGTCTGCCTTGTCTTGCCTTGCGAATGTAGGTACAGGTACCTCTTTCGTCTGTTTTTTAAAGCTAGACTACGATTCAGGTTATCTAATCTAGGTGGAAATATCGTCTACCAGGTGTTCGAGATATTGGAAAGGTTTCATGAACACCGTAGCCACGTTGTAGTAATATAAGATGGAGCGCAGGAAGTAGATCTATGACTTCGGTGTTTTGTGTATTAATCTTTCGTGTTCTTCGTTTAGGCTTCTGTTGATGGATTTAAAGTTAGGCTGGTATTAAGTTGGCAGACGGCGTATAATTTAGGTGTATTTGCTTCCATCGCATCGTGTACGAGTACGGTGTATTTCGATAGGATTCTTTTCAAAGGGTTTCGTCTCGTAATTGAAGTTTTTTCTACGTGGTTGGCGCTCGAAAGGCAACATGTCACATTGACTTATTGTTAACTGCTGCTAACTACGTACTAAGTAATTTTCACTCGGTAACGTTGTAAGGATACGAGTAGATACGTTACAAGGTGGGTGGATTTTAATATATGTACTTGATTCGTAAGAAATTCAAAAATGGGCCCATTTAAACGGAACTCTCTTTCTCTGAATCGAAAACTCACTGAATCCTGTTTTCACGAAAGAATAAAATCCAAAATCCTACCTTGACTTTAAATGAACGTACCCTCCAATTCAAATTATGCTTAAAATTTTTAGGTTTAAATGTCGATAAAAAGTCTAAATTGAACCCCCCCCCACCCCTTTCTCTCTCTAAAAGAAACTGTAATGAAAACCTGAAACTTGATAAAAGTAATTAAAAAACCCTAAATTCAATCCATCCAGATCCCTATTACTCTAAACCTATACATCACTTATCCGTAGTAAACTGAATTATGGATATGCTGCTTTCAATAATGGATCAAACAAAGCTCTTTTCATCCTAAAAACAATACAGAACCGGTCTAGTTAAAATTTTCCACGAGGGATGGAGAGGGCTGAAATATTGAGAAATTAAAATTTTTCAACTAATCTTATAAGATGCACAATGCATCCAAAAATCGGCTCCCTGGATTTATTAAAACGTCATGAAACCGGTTTTTTCGACTTTTCGGACCTTAAAAATCAATTGCTGATCGCTGCACTCCTTCCCGAAACTCAATACCTCTTCAAATTTACCAATGACGCTGGAATTTGGTATGCAGGTTCAGTGGACATTAGACCGAGGGATGTGCGGAGGGGCTAGCTCTGCCTCTCTTGAAGGTTTTTAAATCAAAACTTTTTTAAACATACTTGAATTTTGAGAAAATTTTTGGAACAATAATACGAGAATTTATGAAAATATTGAAATTTTGGTAATACTTTGAAACGATTCTGCTGAAAACCTTGGGGTTTTCTTTCGTGAAACCTACAAAATTGAAGCTAAAACTTCGAGAAATGCGCATTTTTTTTCATTTGGAAATCAGATTTTTTTTCATTACTTCGGCCTGCTTCACTCGGGCATGCATACATTTTTATTTATGAACAAAATTGAGCTTCTGACCAGCCTCTCACCTTTGAAATAACAACATTCTAAACTAGCCAATCATAGATATCAATCCCATTTTTGTTTTGCCTTCTTGCAGACTTATTCCCCCCCTCTCTCTCCTCTTTCACAGACCACCCGCATTTCCCTAACCACTCTAATATTATTGCCCACAAAAAACTGGTTTCAACTACTCGACGCTAAGCCCCCCCCCCACCATATTGATTCTAGAATCTGAAATTTGGTACGTAGACCCAATACTTTTAGTATCGCCAACGTTTCATCCCCAAACCACCGTAGCTCCTAAAAACGGGGGTTTCGGTGTTTTTCATCTAACCCCCTCCCCCTCCCCCTCCCCTCACTTCATTGACCTGTAGGGTTGAAATTATGTGTGTCGATCGAGCAAGTTCTCGATCAATCTATTTTGCTATAAGTTTTCAGGATTAATCAAACTACGTACAATCACAGGACAGCCGCCCCTCTCACAATTGACCTTGTGGGCTTAAATTCTATACAGAGGTCAAATAGGTTTTAATCGTTTTTGATATTTCCGCTAGATCAAGTATGTATCCTTGCTTCCATGATGCAAATTTACGCAACCTAGGCAATAACAAAATTACGTTTTGAAAATCCCCCCCCCCCCCCAGATTATGTTTTAGCCTAATTTTCTGTGTCATATTGTCGATGGAAACCAGGCTATTACAGTCTATCGACCAACGATGGATGAGAGGGGGGGTGAATATCAACAAAATTCGTTTTGAGGTTCTAAAGACGATTTTTAGCCATGTTAGATATTTATTTTTATAATCTTTTTTCTCGAACATTAAAATTATTTACTGCGCTCGATATCGACTAAAATCGTTCCAACTCGATCAATCGGCTCAGTTTGGGGGCAGATCAGATATATATGAGTGAGGAAGACCTTGAGTCAAAATTTAGATATGCCCAAATTTGGAAGAGGGGGTGCTGCGAGGTCAAAAAAGCAAAAATTATTCATTTTTGAGTCAATTGATAGAGAGTACAAAGTTGTGTAACATATCTAAAAATCAACCTCCTACGTCAATTAGGAGGGAAGATACGAGGGCTCCCCCCTTTTTTGACCTTTAAAAGGAGCTTTTTTCCTCTATCTCTTCACGAAATTGAGCTAGGAAGTTGCAATTTATTATATGGACTTGTAAGGAACCCTAGATTGGCTTTTTGGGGAGTCCCGACTTTTCAGCCTCATTGCGCCTCCTCAGAGCCCAAAAAATGAAGTTTTTTGGTTGTTTTTTCTTATTTTTTGATCTTGTTCCTCACATTATTCCCCTCCAAACTTAGTTAGGAAGTTAATATTTGGTATCTAGATTTAGTAAGGTTTCTAGATGTGCTTTTTTGGAGGTTTCGACTTCTTAATTCGATTGGACCCTTCCAACCCTCAGTTCAATTCCCACGATTACAATATCTTACGAAAATCAGGCTGAAAAAGCATCTCAAAGCAATGCTTTATGCCTTTCTATTTAGTTCTCACTCAAAATAACCATTGAGCACCCAAAATGTAGGTAATTCAAAACGAGTTCAATTTCAACTATTATGATTAAATTTAGTGTCAGATTATGCATACAGTGAGAATGGTCATAAGGGTCAAAATTCAGTTATGTCCTAATTTGCGGGATGGGGCGCTGAGGGGAAAAGTCTCAAAAATTCTCCGTTCTTAACCAATCTGTAGTGAATCAAAAGTTTGATAACTAATCAGAAAATCAGTCGTTTACATCAAATAAATGGAAGATTTTAGGCGGGTTTTCGCTTTTTGACCCGAAAACGAGTCATTTCTTCGCATCACCTTCGTCAAATTGAGTTGATGGGACCGGTAGATGCAATTGCAGTATAACGTAATGAAAAAATTGAAAATTATTTCTAGATGAAAGGAAATTTCAAAAATTGCCAATTGGGAATTCGGAAAATTACGCCTTTATCGTAACTACGGTTGCTTTCAGCTCTTAAAAATTCTCAACATTGTTAGCTTTTATAATTTTCAGCTGGATTTTGGTTTTTGTGTAGAGAATTTTTATTTTATACAGTGTTACCAACTGTTTGTTATGTGACATAAAAGGATCTGAAACATTACGAATGAATATCAAGATTGAATAACAATTCCCCCCCCCCCTTTACCTCGGTGCACTGCAAATTGAAAAACTTTAAGTGTGAGCCAAAATGAAAATGAATGTTACATAAAACATCCCTGATATCCCTAACATCCCCTTCGATAATTAAACTGCACTTCTGCGAACATGTAGCGAATTTCATGTATTTTTCTCTCCTCTTCTCTCTTCCATTTACCAAAAGTTGTCACACTCTAATATGTAAGTATAATTTAATTTCTGTGAAAATGAAAATGAAATAACGCTAAAACCTACAAATTAAAAAACCATTTAAAAATATAAAATCACCAAACAACAATAAAATCATCAACTTCGTTAAAAAAAAGTACTCGAACACTCGAAACAAACGTACAAAAACAAATGAAATGAAAGAAAAAAAAAATCAAAACAAACAATATCGAATTAATTTGTTAAAAAGGGAGACCTTCCTATCAACTCGTTAAATTCTCCTTTACTCGTAACTTTTATACAAGCTGAACTAAAGGCAAAGCAAAGCAAACTAAACTAAACCAAACACACAACACAACACCACCCTCGTATTTCACCTTCATTACCCTGAAAAAAAAAGCCACAACATGCCCCCAATCGGAGCGGTAAATTCAACTCTAAATGAAAACGTAAAACACACGCGAAAATTTAAACCTTAAAACTGAGTAAATCGAATTAACAAAATACAACCTCGCGCCAGAATTATACGTTAGAACAAATTACTCGTACAAATACCCTTCTTGGTCGTCGCCATCGTATCGTACCGTACCCGTCCGACGCGCGCCATCTTCACTTCGCCCTTCGCCGATGTAAAATTTAACGAAATTAGTAAAACGAAAGAGAAACCAAATGATTCGTTTAAGTAGAAAAGACAAAGAATCGAATACAAATTACCCTAACAACATTGTGGAGATTTCGTAGATTCTGCTGTGTTCTATGAGCATCTACGATGATATTAGCGAATTACAATAATACGTAATATCTACCGAATGCTCTGTTCATCTTTAAAGTAAATCCTCTTCTTCTGCTGACTTTAAATCGTTGTACAAAAGCTGTATGGCGTTTGGAAATTTCACGCACATAAGCACCCGTTAGGCAACACGTAACTAACTGCAGCTAGTTTGGTATTAATTTTATAAATCATAAGTATAGGCTGGAGCTTGTGGTACTTCTGAGACGACAAATTCTGATAAAAATATCACGTTCGTGTCTAAAACAATACCCGTCACATGCCAAACAAATAGGATAAAAAAACCTGCACTACGTCTGTTTGTGTTTTTCTTTGAATTTCTTCAAAATGACCTTTCTCTCTCTCTCTCCATTTTTCGTCAATTGCAAATTGAAACTTTTCATATTTCACATGTTCTACTAGGTACATAAAAGAAGCTTAGAAACTCGTTTGGGTTGTTCACGTCGGAGAAAAAAAAACCTCCAGTTGAACCAACAGTCAAAGAAACTTAATAGTATTAAACGTAAAAAGAAAGTTTTTCCTTCGTATAACGCGTCAACTTAGACCTAGCGGAGAAAAAATCATTTCGAAATAACGCTGGGGAGACGAACGAGGGGTACAAAAAATTACATAATACAACTGCGTCTTTTGCGTAAGTTCGATTTTCTTCTATTCTATGTTCGACTTCGAAACAGTTCCTTTTTTTCATTTTTATTTTTTTATTTTAGTTTTTCGTATCCATAAAGCATACGTTGAACATCCATCAATAGGAGGGTGGAATTGTACAGTGTACATATTACGTCGTCTTCGTATAAAATATACTTACATATTCGAAATGTGGAACCATTATGCCTATTTTTTTTTTTCTTTCTTCGCTCGTTCTCATTTGGTTATTCTACTGCAGATAATGGTACTGCTACAATTGTCGGTTTGAAATTTATCATCATCGAATAAATGCGTCTCGTATTTTGTGTAACTCGAAGTGATAATGTTTACGAAGTGAGGGGATAAAGGTTGGGAAAGTGAGGAGGTTTTTTTCGATTTTTTTAGTTTCTTTTTTTAAAGGTTAGAAATTACAAAATGTCGTCAAAAGAACATACACCAAAGGAATGAAATCTTCAGTTCAATATTAAATTTTCATCGACTTTGACTTCAAATTTCCAAATTGAGGTATTTTTGTTCGAAAATCCCTTTTTTTTTTTTTTTTTTCAACCACCCTCTGAAAAGAATATAATTTTTTCACGATTTTTGTGTAAAATGAAAACATAATATTGAACAAAGTTCAATCGATGTTTGTATGAGTATTGTGATTAGTTTTTTTTTGAAAAGATTGTTCCAATCTGTAGCAATTCTTTGCAAACATAAAACTATGAAATTGAGGTACCCTGTGCATGTTACGAAGTAGAGAAATATTTATTATCGAATTTTTTGGACCAATGAATTTTTATCGATCAAATTACTAATAATTTATTTTTAATTTTTGTTACAGGTGAGTTCGTGCAAGAGGCGTAGATCATTTTTTTTTTGAGACTTTGATCGGTCAATGGTCAAATAACAATGATTGTGAAACTTCTCAAAGAAAAATTCAGTCAAACATTCGAAAACGACGTAGGCTGATGAGATGAGTGAATATGCCTTAGAGCTGAAATTTGAAACGAACCGATGAATGTTGGTTCTTACAATACGAAAACCTCGTGGTAAAAATTTTACATTTCTATTTAAAATTTATCTTTGACAAAAATGGCTAAAAAGTGCTGAAAATTGACGAAGAAATCGTAAAAATCATCAAAAATTGAGTAGAAATATTGATAAAAATGTGTTAAAAAAGTGCAGAAAATTTATCAAAAATCATGAAAACTGTTGAAAATTAGATGAAAATTAACCTAAAAGGATTGAAAAGTCGTTAAAAATCACTGGAAATTGGGTAGAAATTGGACGTAAATGGGTTAAAAATGAAGAAAATTGATCAAAAATCATCACGAGAAGCATCATTAAAATCATCGAAAGCATTAAAGTAAAACAAATTGACGAAAAATCGTGAAATATGCAGAAAATTGACTAAATATTGTTCAAAATTCAACAAAACAGTGTAAAAAATACAGAAAATTGGTCGAAAATCACGAAACAATGTTAAAAATTGGTAACGATTGTATCGTAATTTTTGGTGGATTTTTTTGCATTTTTGTCAATTTTTCATCCAATTTTCGCTCATTTCTGTCAATTTTTTACTCAATTTTCGATGATTTTTCGGGTCAATTTTCAACATTTTTTCGTGATGAATTTTCGATGATTTTCAACAATTTTTTTCTTATTTTGCCAATTTTCACTTGTTTTTTATTTTTTTTTTTTTTTGTTTGAGGTCAATATTTTACGTTTTTAATCCAATTTTATGTTACATTTTTATCTAATTTTCAATGACTTTTAATAACTTTTTTAAGATTTTGGCTAAATTTTTGGAAATCTATATTTTTAAACGCTTTTTTCGTCATGTTTGATTCATTTTCAGTATTTTATACAAATTTCTTACCACTTTTTCGATGATTTTTGACTACGTGAATTTTTGAAATTTGAGTACTTTTATCCCGCAAATGCCCGTTTTTAACGATAGCTTGAGCCGTTGAACATGAACCTGTTGCTGGTTTTTTTGTGGAATAATTTCATAAGTTAAGGTAGTAAAAAAGTATGTTCTTTTCAAAGCCGCCAACCTCATCTTTCTATCTCAACTAGATGCGAAATTATGATCATTTCTAGATTCAATTTTTTGCCATTTTTGTGAATTGAAATTATCTTAATTTTTCATCAAAGTGACATAAAGAGATGAAGTTGACGGTATCAAAAAGAGCAAGTTTTTCCCTTCCTACGTGTAAAGGAATTAATTTAATTAATGTGTTATGCGAACAAGTTGTAGATTAATTCAAACAGAAACCATGAAAATTGCATATTTTGGTACACGTGTTTCTCATTATTTTATCAACTGCTCATTTCCTTGCTCCCCTTCCGTATAAAATTCTTTTTTTCTTCGAATAAATTTCAAATTTCTACTTATTTCGATTCTCGAGCTGCACTCGCTTGAAAAACTCATACGAAATTGGAAATAATTTTTTTTTAATCAGAGCTAAAAGATCAGCCCCTGCGGCTCACAGGCCAAGCAAACATATACACATGGGCTCAGTATGGGTTGCCTACTCATTGGCTGAAGTCACTTACCTGTACTCTAAAATACCCTGCATGCGTAATGGTTCTGATTTTTTCTTCCAATTTCAACAATTTTTTTTAATTTTTGAAAGAATTTTGAACTTTGAGGCAATTTTGCGAATTGAAAAAATTGAAAGAGAGCTGAAATTTTTACATTATCATTTCACACGCAGTCCCGTCGTTTACAGATCTACGGGGGGGGGGAGATCACCCCACACCATTAGATTGATATGCTTCGGTTGGTAAAATGATTTCTGTGTGTGGTGCCTGCCCTAGCTTGAGAGAATTCATCAGAAGAAGTACGAAGAGTCAGTCTGTGTATGTGAAAGGAAAATATTTATTTATTTTTTTTCGTTTTCAAAACATTCGATACCAATACCTAGGACGTGTATGTAATCAATATCGATATTATGCTATTCGATCGTGTGGTGATTTCGCTCTGTTTGTTTGTTTGTTGGTATTGTACATAACGCGGAAGGTTTTATAGTAATTATCAAACTATATCTTCACATGTACGTCGAAGTTGGTGTGATGGAAATTGCGTACGATGGACGAGGAACGATAGGCGGCGGGTACATCGTAAGTGAATTGGCTTCTCGTATGACCGTGTATTTATGCTGTTGTGTTCAAACAACACAACACAAACGGCGACCACAACCAAAGCCGTATAGCAATAGCAATATAGCAATAGTAATATAACAAACAGCGAGCACACAAAACCGGCAACATCATTAAAATCGGCTCAACCCGGTCGCCTTCGCTTCGCCTGCACCGCCATATTGCGGACATCGTCAAATGAAATTCCCACGATGTGTACGCCCGTTTAGCTTATTTATTTACGCATCACGCTTACTCGTTCGTATTAAAATAGGTAGATTCATTGTTCGTATTATAACCTTTTTCCAAGTTTTATCTGGTCATAGTATCAAAGCGCGAGCGAGTCTGTGTACGATGATACGATGCGCGATACCAAGCCAGAGCATCATCATCTGCTAATCGTACAGTGCGGGACCGGCGTATTGTGGACTGTGTAATTCTTTTTTTTTTTTTTCAGCAACGTAACGAACCTCGTCGTCGAGTTGAGTCGAAAAACTATAGAAGCCATTTATGGTGTTTTTCATTTCACTTCTTGTTCATAGTATACGTAGCACAGGCAGAGAGGTACTTTGGTCCTAATACGTTACAAAAGAAGTACAAACCTATAGCTACACATTGATGGTGTGTGGTGGTCAGTACAGGGCTGTGCTAATACGCGAGAGATGGTTGATTTTATTTGATTTTTTCTTTCTTTCTTTTTTTTTTTTTACCTCATTTCATCATCAAAAACCCTTGTACTTTGTATGATATACAAAAAGCACACACTCCATTGCTATGTGGCGTAGCACTATTCCGTTTTAGCACGTCATCGTTGTGCTGAAAGAGTCAAGGGTCGTGGTGGTTTGGCATCTTTCGACATGGTAAAGGTAATAGAGGTATCATTCTGTGTATGTGTCGGTTATGATGTGTGTGATGTGTGATGTGTGGAATTCGTTATTATGGGGATTCCTTGATTTAGGAAAAACCACCAACTACTCGAGCGACGACTTCGTATTAGATATCGACTTTGGTGCTGTTGATGGTGGTGCGACGACGAATGAAATGCTATTCTTAGTTTCTTTCATCGTCTAATTCAATCAACGTTTTCTCGCTCACCCTTGATATTTACTTTCCCCTATTTTGCTTTTTTGACAAATTCTCTTCGACGTGCCAGTCGACTATAGATGCACCATCGTGCCGATGCCATTCCGTCCGACCCAACCACCAGAATGCTTCTTCGTTCGTGTCATATTCGAAGTTTAATTATATTTTCATTAATTATACGCGTTCTCGGCTCGTTCCTATCATGTTCTCTCTGTATAGCTTTAGCGAGACGAGCGAGGCGAACAACGTATAGTTTTATTGTATATGTGAAGGCCTGTAGTCCGCTTAGCGTGTAGCCTTTGGATGGTGTTGTAGTCGTAGTCATCATCATCACCATCACCATTTTGGAACCCTTGAAATTAGTACGATGCGACGACGAGGTATAGGCGCAGCAACGTTTGGTAATCGTTTTTCACCCTTATACCATACCATACTTGGAACTTTTTTAACATTTAAAAAACAAAAGCAAATAAGAAAATTCGTTTTGAAAAGTTGTCTTCGCTGCTTGGCTGCCTTTTTTTTTTCGCCCTTATGCCGACGCGACTCTTGCGTTCGTTGACTTTCTTCGTCATCGTTGTCGTCGTCGTATAGTAAAAGTATTATAAGGGACGGATGGAAATCATTTCATATTTATGAACATCGATTAAAAAACCCAAATGACTATAGATGTAGTGGTGGTTGCCTTATCATTTTTTTTTTTTTTTATTTTCTCGAAGCGAAATCATCGTAATCGTATTTTAGTTCTATGTACCAGTCGGTTGGTTGATTTAGTAAGACGTAGTGGAATTTACTTTTTTTAGCCTGATTTTCCACGTCATATTGTCAATGGAAAACAGACTATTATGGTCTATCGACCAATGGCCGATGAGAGAAGGCGGAAGTATAAGAAAAATCCATTTTGGGGTCCTGGAAGACCATCAACACTATATTTGACGATGTCAGATATTCCTCTTTATTTTTTTAATATTTTTTCCTCGAAATTAAAAAAACGTTTGCTCAGCTCGATACCGACTAAAATCGATTAAATTTGGAAAGTTAGATTGAACTGGCGGCTGATTTGATATTATTTAGTGAAGATGACCTAGGGTCGAAATTCAGTTTAGCCCAGATTTGAGGGAGGATGAGGGGGGGGGGGTTGAGGGGCAAAAACTGCAAAAATTATTCGTTTCTGAACCAATCGATAGAGAATCAAAAGTTGTAAAAAGGCTGTCTCATGCATGTCTTCCCTCCAAATTGAGCTAATAAATTGAAATTTCGTATGTTGCTTCAGTGGGAGTACTACGTAGTCTAGAGGAGAGGGGGGTTCAGCTATTCTCTTGAATATTTACCTGTATCTCCACCCAGGTCCGGGCGCGAGATTGGTCCAAGAGGAGAGTTGTAAAGCAGAATTCTTAACGGCCCAATTTTCTAGGAAAATTCATTTTTTTTCGTCCGTGGGCGGAGGTTTGACCCCTCCCCCCCTCCGCCCTTCTTTGCGCATGAGCCTTTCCTCAAAATAAATCATGAAAAAACATAGCAGAGAATTCTTTTTTTTTTATCTCATTTATTTTATGAAAATCAGGCGCAAAAAGCAACGCATTGAGATATTTTTTTTAAGCCTGATTTCTATGTCATATTGTCCGTGAAAACTAAGCTATTACGGACCATCGACCTATGACATTTAGAGGAGAGGGTATCAAGGAAATCCGTTTCATTTTTGGGGGTTAGAGTGAGATTGACATCGGGTCAAAATTCAGTCGAGCCCAAATTAGGAGGAAGGGTGGCTAAGGAGCAAAAATCAAAAAAATTGTTTTTTTTTGAGTCAAATCGATAGGATTATCCTTCTACATCAATTAGGAGGGGAGATATAAGGGATTTTCCCCTTTTGACCTGGAAAAAAGGCGGTTTCTCTTCTAACTTCTCTCTAAATTGAACTAGGAAGTTTAAATTTGGTATGTAGATTTAGTACGGGTTCTAGATACGTATTTGAGGGGGGGGGTCTTTATTTTTCAGTCTCATTGCACCCTCTCACAAACTTCGAAATTTGGTATTTAGATTTAGTGCAGGTACTAGATGGTGCATTTTCGCAGTGTACACTTTGTAGCTTCTACTTATTTTCGAGTCAGAGACCTGCTAAAACGCCAAAATACGCTGATTTTGATTCATGGTTGCAAAAATTAAGAGCTTAGAAATATTTCAAAATATTCATTCTTGACACTTGATCCTCAAAATTTTGCAAAATCATCTTCTCCCCCCCCCCTCCCAATCGGCCGTAGTTACGATCTTGAACAGGAATAACTATGTAATCTACTTCACGATCTTAGAAGAAGAGCAACGAGACCTTTTTTCGATATTCCAGAAATTTATTTTCCTATCTCCTCCTCCCCCTCTCCCTTATCGAAAAATAAAATCGTTTATTCAGTTCAATACCGATCAAAATTGCTCAAATTTGGACTGCAGTAAGCTCAGATTAGCGATTATATGCATAATGATTGGTGAAGGTTGAAAGAGAGAATACTGAGCGGCAAAAATGGTTCGTTCTTAAGTTCATCAATGGAAAATCTAAAATTCTATAATATTTATATGCAGCCTCTTTTTGACGTTGAAATGGATCGATTCTTTGCACAACTCCTTCCTAAATTCAGTTAAAATGCTAGAAAACTGAAATTTGGCATGTACAGATATATTTTTCGAGGTATCAATTTTTTAACCCCTTTTGCAGTCCTTTAAAGCTCTGAAAAACTGATTTTTAGCCCGATTTTTTATGTTTTATTGTCAATAAAAACCAGGCTATTATATTCTATTGACTTAGTGAGGAAGAAGGAGGAGAGGGTAGGCAAGAAAATCCGTTTTGGGGTCCTGGAAGACCATTACGACCCTTTTTTTTGCCGTGTCAAATACTTATTAATATTTTTCCCGAAACTAAAAATCATTTGCTCAGCTGAATACCAACCAAACTCTATCAAATTTACGAAATATGCTTAGATCGGTGATGTATTTAATATTTTGGAGTGAGGTTGACCTCGGTTAACAATTTAGTTACGCCCAAATTTAGAGGAAGCGGTCTGAAAGGGCTAAAATAATTAAAAATTGTTTTTTCTCGAGCTAATCCATGAACAATCTAAATTTGCATAACATATCCAAAAATCAGCCTCCTAGGTCAATTAAGAGGGGGAGATATGAGGGGTTTTCACCTTTTTGATTTTGAAAAAAAACTGTCCCTTCCCTGTCTCCCTTCCAAATTGAGTTAGAAGGTTGAAATTTGGTATGTATACTTGATAGAGGACATTGACTTGATTTTTGCTGCCACTCCTACCCTTACCACTGATTAGTAGCGATGCCTTTTTTCAATTCACATCATTATAATATTATCGCGAAAATTATTTTATTTTTCGACTGGACAATTCGCGTAATTGATTTGCTTTAGGAAAATCAGGCTCAAGTAGCAACGTATCGCGATGCATTTTTATTTTTTCATTTTCGTTTACGGGTCGTTTTTTTGTTTACGTCCAAGTCACGATATCGGAATTTCTAAGTATAATGATTCGTATCAACGACTCGTGTACGTATTTATACAATAATGCGAGCGAGTGAGAAAAAGAAAAATGGAGGAAATTTTTATATAGAAACAAGGTCGCCAGCCTATATAATCGAAAAATACAATATCAGTATGGTATGCAATGTACACACTAGCGCGATAAATGATGTAGCACGCAGCAAGTGTTGTACAAAATTTTATATCTCGCCATAATTCACGTTTATGATTCGAAAGATTGTTCACGACTGAGTACGACGAGTTCGGCGGGGTCGTTAATGGCAACTATTAATTACGATGATCGACTAAGAAGCGTTAGCTCGATCGATATCGAAGCGTTTCATTAATCATAATACGATATTACCTATGTACTGTGTAGATTTGAAGGCAAGGGCTGGAGCGGAGGGAGGGGGGATAACTATGTGTACAACGAAATAACGTTCGGTATATCGAGTCGATGAAAACAAGATGGAAAAATTACACGATTTTTTTTTTTTTTTCTTTTTTACAATTCACAATCGTGGTGCATCGCGCCGTTTAATGGCCAATTGAAAATACGAGTACTATGAAATGTATTAGATAGAAAGTTGCGACGGTAATCGAAACGTGCTGTTTAAGTTCTCAAATACCTACGTATACCTGTATCGACTTATTATCGAAATTATTTTTTATCGGCTGCGTACCTACTTATCTGACGGTTAAGTTTCTTGATAGAAAATTCAACGCTAAATTAATACTTACGTAGTTGTGCATTTTTTTTTTTTTTTTTTCATACGTGCTAGGTTTAAGTCATATCTACTTTGTTTTATTGTTATGGGTTTCCATTCGGCGTTAATTTGGCTGGCGAGGACGTGCGAGGGGTTTCATATTCGACCGACTCGATTGGTAAGATAATAACGATGTTGTGAAAATTTTCAATATTGTGAAATGATTATTTTTAGTAGGTGCTCAAGTAGAGCTGTGAAGTGTTTGTAATGAAGGGTTTGGGTTTCGTCGTCCATTCGAGTACACGTATTAACTGATTGGTGAGATTCATTTTGAATTTTACAGACGTGTACGGACGAGTGTAATGGACTCTAAATTGATTAAAAGGTGAAGAGTCGATACTTTGTTTTGATTTTTTTATTCGAAGAATTAGTATTATTTTCTGAACGAGTTGCAGTGTGATCAAAAATAAGACGCGATTGTTCTCTTCACCGCGATGCAGCACGTTGCTACGATGGTAGATTTTACCAATCGAAGTTTTGCTGGCTGGTATTGATTGGATAGACTTTTACTTCTAATTAAGCCTATCCAATCAATGCAAGCTGGTGAAATTGTCGACTAAACGATTCTATCTACGATGATAGATCGAATAAGGTAAAGCATTAAATTACTGTCATAATTTTTTTACGGTTTGGAGTCTGCTTCGCATTGGATTACGTTGGATTGGTTCAGCAGAAGCAGATTGATTATCTGGCAAGGTATGGAAGAAAATGAAATGGTCGTTACAAGTATTTTCAACGTCTCACAAAGTCTATAATTCACGCTAGATTGCAGAATTGAAATAAGAAATGAGCTGTGTTGTGATTATGTACCATAAATTGATGTATTCCTGATTTGAAAGCCGAACTTATTTTCCAAAAGTATTTCCAAAATGCATAAAGAAGTTTAAGTTACCGAGAATTATGGCTGAAGCATTGTGAGATTTTCCGAATATCGAATTCGTGCGCTCATAAAAGTATATAAGTTTTGTATTTGGCGAGAGGCTGATTTTGGTGCGAAGGGGTAGGGGTAAAAATTTTCTATTGAATAGTTGAAACATCCAAAAAGTAGATCAAAAACCCTAACTGAATCGATGCTAATGCCGAATTTCAACTATTTAGCTGTATCGATTGGGAAATGGGCGCTGGATAAAATTTAGAAAAGTGACGAAATCTGACCAAAGACCCATTTTTTTTGGGAACTGTAAAATTATGCAGTGAGACAGAGAAGTCGAAACTTACGAAATTCATAGAAGCTAACAAAACTTGCATTTTCACCTCCTCCTTTCCCTCCTCTTCCTCCTCCCCCTCCCATGATGAAATTTCCTACTCTCGAATTTTGGAACAGACTTTTAGATATTCACCTCCTCCTTTCCCTCCTCTTCCTCTTTCCCCCCCCCCATGATGAAATGTCCTACTCTCGAATTTTGGAACAGACTTTTCTATCGACCTGTGATGGATTGGGGGGGGGATATCAACTGAAATCGGTCAAATTTGGATAGTAGGCTTAGATTGGTGGCAGATTTGATGTTTTTGAGTAGGGATGACCTCAGATCGGAATAAATTTTGAGGAGGGGATGCTGAGGGGGGCAAAAATTGCAAAAATTGTTCCTTTTTGTGCCAGTCGATAGAGAATCAAAAGTTGTATAACAGTTACAAAAATCCTCCTCTTAGGTTAATTTAGAGTGGGCGATATGGGGGCTTTTTCCCTTTTTGACCTTGTAACTCGGAGTTTCCTCTTCTATCATCCCTCCAAATTAAGCTAAGAAATTGAAATTTCGTATGCGTAGATTCAGTAGGAGCCATAGATGTGCATTTTGGGGGTTTCAACATTTCAGACACATGCACCCTCTCCCAATCGCGAAAAAGTGGTTTTTTGGACGAGTTTTCTTCTTTTTTGAATTTGTCCCACGCATATCTCCCCTCCAAATCGAGTTGGAAGGTTGAAATTTGACATGAATGTGGGTTTTTTGGAGTTTCAACTTTTCAGTCCCCTTGCACCTCTCACCCCCGCCCCAGCCTCAAAAAAGTGTTTTTTTGGTCGGTTTTTCTTATTTTTTAATTTTGTTTTATGCATATATCCCCTACAAATCGAGCTGGAAGGTTGAAATTTGGCATGAATGTGTTTTTTTGAGGTTTAAACTTTTCAGTCTCTTTGCACCCCCGTCCCTAGCCTCAAAAAAGTGTTTTTTTCGTTGATTTTTCTTATTTTTCAATTTTGTTTCTCGCGAATGTCCTCTTCTAATTCTGCTGAGAAGTTGAAATTTGATATGCAGATTTAAATGTGCTTTTTCGAGGTTTCAGACGTGTAACCAACTCTACCAATGCTAATGAAGAAGCATTCAACTGGGCATATTTTTTTCGTTCCTTGAATGGACAATTCTTTCATCTCCTTTACTGCAAGAAAATCAGGCTCAATAAGCAACGAATTACGATGCTTTTTTTTTCAAAAATGAAGATGCAACAATTTTGACCTCTCTTCACCTTTTAATTGATGGCTAATTAGGCGGGAAACACTCATATACGTAATTATATCGATTACCAATTAAAGTAGAACATCGATTTTTGAATTTGTTACGCAACTTTTGATCGTTGATTAATTGGCTGGAAAACGAACTTCTCGCATCTTTTGCAGTTTGCTTCTCAGCATTCGCTCCAGAAATTTTATTCGCGAATAAAATTTCACTCAAGGTCATCTCTACTTACGTATACCTGATCCATCGCCCGAATTTGTGCAATTTTTGTCGATACTGAATTCACGTAGTAAGATGGCTGAAAAGAAAATTATAGATGCTTTCTGCATTAAATTTTAATCTTATTAGAGTTACACTGCTTCAAAAATACGCGTGCTGAATTAATTTTTAAAAATCTTGATTATATTTCAAATTTCGTTCTAATTTTAAAAATTACGCCAAAATTTGACCCTTTTTTTTACATTATTTCAAGTGCTGATCAACTTGGTTACAATTTCTTTTTGCATACTATTTCTCCAAGGTTTTGGCAATTCGGTTTTAAATAATTAATTTAATATATCGCGCTGCTAGCCCCACTTTCTTCTTCATCTATTGAAAGTATGAATAAGGTGAGCATATATTAGGTATGCGTCGGCATTCAGCCAAAATTTCTTACGGTACCTGGTTAAATTGTTGGTAAAAAAAATTCGTTCTTTTTAGTGTATGACTGTGTATCTGTGTGTTTTTTTTTTCTTACGAAAACTAACGTTATAAGTGATCGTAGGAGGGACCAATAGCATCGTAATATGTACCTACAACCTCCGCGTGTAATTCCAGTATAACTCGGGATACCTACGTAGGTACTTATTTGTGAAATTAAATTTCATTGCCAAATAAACCGAGCCTTTCCAAGGACATTGGTACCGTAGAAGGAGATCGAAGCAGTGTTTGGTTAAAACAAGGAAGTTCGCTCGCCAGATACGTTACGTAGTATATTATTCATACACGTTCGAAAAATCGAGGGAAAAAAACCAGTGAAACAAACTGTTTGAAATTGTTATGTTTTTGATGATCAAATAAGATTCTTCAAAACGATTACAAAAAATACGAAACAACTCGTTCGAAGAATTTTGAAAAGAAATGTGTTAGGTGTTTGGATCAAGGGTGGTCTGTTCAAGAGAGAGGGAAAAAAAAGAGAGATCCTTTTTACAGTCGCGATGAAAGCGAATATTGTTGCGTATGCACGAATTTTTACGATGGTGTTTTTCCTCTTCCTATTTCTTCTGGTCGTTCTATGCGCTCTGCAGGAGTTCCAAGTATAATAATTGAAAATCCAAGAAAAGATAAGTGACCGGTGAAGGTTCTGCTAATGTCATATACCTAATATACAGTATAAGAAGACCATACTCCGTCGTAAATCTTTCAGAGATATTTTGAACCGAGTTTTTGGAAGAAGTTGAACCAAGTTATTATGTAATTAAGCGATGAAATCGTTTAAGTCGTAAAAATCATTGACATTCAGGCAAGTTGTTGTATTCTATCCTTTGACCGTGTTGTGTGTGTATGGTGTACTACCACTACGACGTAAGATGACTCGAAAAGAGGGATTAAAATTATCGTTCAAAGTTGTGTGGCAGGTTTATGTCGATTGTCTTGTCTTGTCTAGTCTTGTATATCGTATTGGTGTCGCATATCGTACCCTATAAGTTGTTGTTTTTATACTTGTAACACTGATTTTTACCCCCAAGTACCTACCCTGCACCGTGACCAGCACCCTATTAAATCGGTTTCTATTATAAGGGTTGAAGTAGTAGAGATGTGTGTATGTGTGAAAGGTTGTAATTTTACTCGTATAATAGGCAATGACTTAATTTTATTTTCGAAGTTCGGGTTACCTTTTTTTTTTTTTATATCTTATTATTATTATTTTTATTTATTTATTTTCCATTTTAACGATTTGAAAAGATGTGAAAGAATTTGTTGGTATCTATGTACCATCGCTCTAGACCTATCGTAAAAGATGAAAAAATAAATACGCCAACGACGAAGAAAACAATTTCGAATAAAATATGCAATACGGGGCGTGTTGCAAAAGGTCTTATTGTTGAAACAATGGAGGCAAAAAGATGCAAAATATGTATTAAAATTCCGTTAAAAATATACATTTTTTTTCTCCTGCCACCGGATAACTTAGTATTAAAAAGAATGAACGTAAAGTATCGAGCGAATTTTAATGAGATATGAAGTATTACATTTTTTTAAAAATATCGCTTTACTCGTTTTTATTTTCCAACGAGTCAGCACCCATTATTATTATTTTCGCGGTTAAGCAAAATGCATAATATCTTTCACGAACACATCGCGTACATATTTCAATACCCTCTTTGGCCAAAGAACGTAATCAAATGGTATACTTGTCTACTTTGCTGGTTACGACTTACTTAACTTATCGTATTTAACTGTAATTAGAACGAAATTAATGCATATTTGGACGTCGTTGTTGGAATTCTTCTGTGTAATAAATGAGAATGTAAAAAAGACGCTCGAAAAATACGTACTTACAGTGTTGGAATTTTTTCGAAAGGAAAAAATATACGTTTGTATTTAGGGTCGCTGAAAAATGACTCGTGTCAATTACTCGTGTTTTCCCCATCGAGTACGTTTAAATTATATTTCACACGAATGACCTATACTTCTAATTTTTGTTTTTCTATTTACGCGAAAAACACATTGTAAATGTGCAATTGTGCATGTACTTTTAAATATGATAATGGGAAAATTATGCGAAATGGAGTAAATACTTGCTTGAAGTTGAAACGCTAAATACTAATTGCAATTATGTATTGGTAGTATGCGTTAATTTTTACAACTGGTTAATATTGTATATGTTTGCCTTTTAATTTTCCCTTTCCTCCCCCCTCTCCCTTTTAAGGGGACGAAATTGCAATAAATTGAGCTAAATATTTAGGGTAGGTACTATGTGGTAAGATACATATTATGTATGTTGAGGTTGAAGCTCAAGTCATTTTATAAATTTTGGAAAAGAGTCGAATAATTTGGATTTATGGTTACGATATGATCTAAAAAAGAAAAATGATTTTCCAAAATTTTTATACTTCAGTTTAATTACCCTCTCTTCTCACATTCGCGTCCTTTGAAACCAAAATTAGTCATTCGATATTCGATATGACGTTGGGAACATTAACTCGCCAAGATCTTTCCATAAAAAAAATAAACAGCTTTCTAGCTACGATAAAGGTCGATTGAAAATCAGCTGAACTTTTTTTCTCTTGTAGCTTTATTATTTTACCTGTAATGATGAGGTAGATGGGAAAAAATGTAATGTACGTTATAATTATATGAGGGTGAGGAAGGGTAGAAGGGAGGTTTATGGGATCAAAACGTTCGTTCAGATGGCTGTTTTTAAACTGAAAAAAAAAAAATCATTCAATGAAAACATTAATACCAGCGTAAGGTCTTTTTTTATAGCACGGTCTCACTTACCTATTTGTTAGGGGGGGGGGCGGGGAGAGCTGAAACTTTCTAATGTAAATTTTCATTTAAAATAAAAAAGAACCATCCATTTGGAGGAGTTGAAAAAATGTTATTGTAAATATGTTTATTTTTTTACGTTTCAGAATAATAGAGAGGTGGGAGGGGGCTGTAAGCTGGCTCAGTTTGGAAAAACTTTCTAATTTTTTCGAAAATCCAATGAAAATTTATGCGTAATTAAAATCTAAAAAGTTCAAGTTCACAAAAATAATAGTAACCCGTATCGTAGCGATCCCCTCACCCCTATTTAATGAAGTTTAAGCTAAAATATCTACTATAGTGAAATTGATTTAACGCCAAATTTATGGTAAAACTTGTATGAATATTCAAATTAAAATAATTCCAGCGAATCGATACTCGAAATGGATCTACTGTAAGAGAGGGCGGGGGGGCGGGGTGTTACAGTTTTCTAGAGCTCTCTTCGTGTCACTTGAGAATGACAGAAAATATCATTAAAAATCTTCTGTCTTGAAGTCCAACACCTTTCAAAATTTTTTTTTAAATTGAAATTAAAATCTTTTTGAAAATTTTCTTTGCAAATGAAATCATTATGCATATTTAATTCTACAGTGATCGTCGCTGGTAAGTTTTCATCATTACCCCCTTTTTTTTTCTAAATTTTAAAATAAAAAGAGCACTTTTTGCAATTTTTTTACGGTTTTCTGAAAAATTACCAAGAAAATATTTTTAGGAAACAACTTCCTTATATGGATGTAGGGCATCAATAAACGAAACATTTCAAATTTTACCCCCCTCCTCTCTTGAGATGACTTTTCTGGGGCATTCGAAACATTTTTTTTCACGTATTTTGATGTAAATTTGTTAAAAATTAAAAAAATGTCAACAGAAAGGACGCATCTTTACATATCATTTATTTCATATTTTTACCCCCCCCCCCATTTAGATTTTGCTCCCTCTATTGTACCCCAGAATGAGCCGAATTTTAACTTATGATCTAAATTTTGAAAAATTTCATATGAGGAGTCAATAGCATATAATCAATTTGGACCAGCAATTGCATGGAGGGGGGGAGGAGAGGAGGTCGAAATTCTAAAATTCCGTATAAGGTATCAAAATGTGGGTTTAAGTTTGATAAATTTTGACCGTATAGCCGAATTGAGCTTCAAACTGGGTAGGAGGATGTTTAATTCGGAATCTGTACAGCTAAAATTATTTTCCCAAGAGAGATGCAATATTTACAAAAACTTTTTATTAATTCAAAATCTTGTTTAAAAATGGAAAAAATAATTTGTTTTGAATTTTTTCAAAATAATGAAGCAAAAATTCAAAATTTCATTCTTTTTTACTGTTTTATTTCAAAAAATTCAATATTTTCGATTTTTTTTCTATTTTTAATTATGATTTTATAAAACCCTTGAAATTTCAAAAAAAAATCGCGAAACTTTTTTTTGGTTTCATGTGATCTAACGTAACATGTTAATAACAAAAAATTATTTTATTTTATTTTTCGCGTAAATTTTGAAATTTTAAATCGAGGGGGGGGGGGGGGGGGGGGGGGTTAGAGACCTTGAATTTTTACCACGTTCATTTAACATCATTCAGCGATGTTTTTCACTACCTCTTTCAAGTTTATTTAAAACTTCCTGCTGTACACTTTTCTCTCTCGCCCTTCACCTCTCCCCCATCCTTATTTCTGATGATAATTTTAAAGTTGGTCTGAGCTTTTTTCTCACCTCGCTGGAACCCATACTTATCACCTGTATGAATTTTTATTCTCAGATCACGTTAATACCCCTCTGAGGCATTTCAAATTTTCATCCTCAAACTACCTTCATAGATGGGGACCATGTACACATGATCAAATTGTCAACATTCTTTTATTTAAACCCCCGACGAGCATACCGGTATTTTGTGTTACTAACAAATGCTAGCAAAAGCCTTACCTTGAATTCTCGTTTACCCTTGGTAAATGTAGCTTAGCCGTTTATTGAACCGCACCTCTTGTCATTTGTGCATCGACGAATTGTGTTGCGTGCAATTATAAGGCTTCAAAAATTCGATCTAATTGACCTTTGACTAGATACGCGTTACGCGGTCCCTTTTGTGACAAACGAAACGATACTCGTGTGCAACCCTGATTTGATTTGATATCTCTTTTCATATCAGACGTACACATGAGGAGCATTAGCATTTGCTGCTGACTGTTTGTATATTTATATGTAGAAGATATGATGCGTGTATAGTGGCGAACAAGTGTAATAATGAATAGATGGTCGATTTGAGAAGCGGCATTAGCAGCAGTGAGAAGGGATGGAGGGAAACCCGAATGATACTCGTATAAAAGAAAAAAAAAAAAAAAAAAAAAAAAAAAAAAAAGTCAGCTTATTTTGAAACCCATACACGCGGTTACACCTTAGCTCGACAGATTTATACGAAAAGGGTTACGTAGTCAACGTAAGTGATTAATACTCCCTACGTAGTATACGTGTATACGCAGACGAAATATACAAAGCAAGGCGTAGGGGGGGGGGGTGGTGGTATACGGCGATCATTTTTTTTCGAACGAAAATACAGCTAAGGTCGGGTGCGACGTAGAATGAACCAATAATTCGAAAAACGTCGAGTTATTACTCGCGTACTTAACGAGAGGAGGGGGGAGACAAAAAAAGGCTACGAAGATACTTTTTTTTTTATCCACAACATACGAGATTTATGGACTTATTTTTCCATTTACGCGAATACTGGTGAGATATTGATTCGATTCGATTCGAGTCAACTGTGTATAGACAGTGTAAATTTATCCAAGTGTAATTATTACGTACGTGAAGAGGTAGGTTTACGTACGTTACAATGGGCCAAAAAATAGGCGCACAACTCGGTTATGTAAGAGAGAAGAGTATGTGAATTTAATTGATTTATTCGTAATTTTTTTTTCTTTTTTTTTTTCATTTTCCTAAACGAACGATTACTTTGCCTCTTTTTTGCGACGTATTTCATATGGGTAAGCATTTAATACGCGTATATGTACCGTGGTGTAATTTGATCGTATTTTTTCCAATCCGAAATCGACTCAGGGAAAGGGTATGGGGGTCGGTTGGAAGAAATAACATTTGTGTGATTACTTGCGCGAGTGCGACAGCGAGAGAACGTTGTGTGCTGCGAAGGGTTTTGAAAAAGACCCTATTGTCGAATAAATGTTAAAAGCACGAATCAATTTATCCTGTTATCATACTTTAATATTATTTCCCAGTGCATCGTGTACTTTATGACAAGTTTTTCAAGCGCACGTTTATCATCGTAGACCGTTGTGTTATTCATCGAGGCCCGACTGCGCCCCACTTCTAGAGCCTATACTTAACTGTTTTCTTTTCCCCTATAACCTGTCGGTAGGGTACGAGTGATAGAAACAGAGCAATTTTATGAGCGGAAAATTTTTCTCGATGGGGAAGACGCGTGTTAGAGGGTTATATAGCATTAGATTAATTAGACCAGTGTACCGAGTGTACTTTTTTTTTTTTCAACATTATTACAAGTGTAGGAAGAATTATTATTGTTGTTATTTTTTTTTCAATGAAATAATCCACGCATAACTGCATATATTTATGGTATAAAGTACGAAGGAGTACATGTGATTTACCTGTGTGTAGTATACTACGACACGAGTGATATTTACAAGACGAAAGCGTGTATACACGTATTCCATATAGTTACTTACTCTCCCTGACGAGTAATTACGTATTCTGAGGTAGTAACGTGTGTGAAGAACGTGGCTCGAATATAAGAGCTCTACATAATACGCGGTGTTCATAAATCACAATCGAAAGATGGTGCATGGTGGTTTTTTTCACTTTTTTCCTCTCCTCTTGTGTTAAATTTTTACCGTTATTCGATGGTTGGTGGCTTCGTTCTATTTTTATTTGCGTGTACTTTTTTAAAATAAATTTGGCAACTGTAATGTACGGTAGAATTTTCTAAAATAAATGATCGAACAGCATGCTGATGTGGTGGGAAGGAAGTGGTACGTGTACTCGAAATATATTTTCAGAATATTTGTTTATTTTTTTTTTTTTGTTTAATTTTTATTATACTGATTGTGTATAATTTCAAGATTTTTATGCCCAGTGTTGAGTAGATTGGAATGTGGAAACTTAAATTTGGTGGCTCAGGTTGAGTCTGCTGATTAATAGGAGGATTTTTTTCATTTCAATTAATGAATCTGGGATTGTTGAGAGGATTTAAGGGATGTTTAGGGTTTGTCTTTCATGTTTTAGAGAAGGGCAAAAGAAGAGAAGGTGTTGGGTTGAGGTGGGCTCAGAGTTGCAAAACTGGCATATTGGCTCGGGGTTTTTGAGATATAAGTGGCTGTGGGAGAGTTTAGTATGACCGATTCTAAGG
>FIZR01023093.1:0-22283 GCA_900060175.1 Ferrisia virgata
GTCAAACTTAATTGACAGATTAGGGGAACCTTTTAGGGCAGGAACGGTCAAAATTGGTTTCCAAGGCCAAAACCCCATACTTAACCGGCTATACCCTTTACTAACAAAACTGTGTAAATAGATTTATCTTAAGTCTAACCAATCTTGAAATCTGAGCCTTTAAAGTTGAACTGTTGGACGAAAAATCACAATTATCTGAAAATTGTAAGGGCCACCACCTAACTCCTTCAGAAGGGTTAAGGCCGAATGACGGTGATTTTTGTCACTAGACTACCGAGAGGAATTCGCAAAAAAATTTAGAGCAAAATCGAAAGACTCGAGTTACTTTTTGTGTCATTTTGACATGGAATGAGCCAGTGTAAAATTATGGGGAAAAAATTGTTCGCCCCTCTCTCTGTATCACGTTAGTATGAATTTTTTGGCAAATTATGTTGCTTGATGGTGGTATGAGATATTTGATAAACGATATTATAATTACATGCCTGTTTTAAAGGATGAAAAATATGCATAGGTAAATGATGCAGCCAGGAATGTCGTATCAATATATCGAAATCGATATTGCCATATGTATTAAAATACAACTTGTAACTATTAAACGAATAAATGAAACCAATCAAAAATCTGTACGATCGAAAAGATAAGTAACATATTCTGCGGTCATCAGGGTGCATAACTTGGATCAGATTTTTCATCTAGGTACGAATGCATATATACATAGGTATAAAAGAGTATAATACCTTAAACTATATTCGAATGGTGGTAAAATGCAGGTAGATGTCAAACAATCTACGTAGATTTTGGTTTGTGCGAGTAAGATTCAGAAATATTCGTATTTCGCGTAGCTATTAAACGCGTTTATGGTTTCATTTTTCAGCCAAGAGCGGTGATAATTTTAACACCGAATGTCATCTCGATTCGCGTCTTATCTACTTATTATCTGATTGTAAAATGTGCTGGATGCGGTGGTAAGTCGTTGTTTTTAAAAAAGTAGCCGTGTTCGCTGCTCGAAGACAAGATGTTTTTCGGTTTCGGTATACTCATCGCACCAGTCTGCTCATATTGTAAATTTAATCGAAGAAAATTTACAACCTAGTCGCGGTTTAATTCGAGATTAATTTTATTCATTAAGATTTCGCTGCGATTACTGTACACCTAACGTGTTTGATCAAATGGAGATATTTTATTTTTGGTTGTTTACGATTTGTTGAAATGCCACATCCGAAATAAGTATCCAATTTTCGCTTCTAATTTACCGTTTCATTTGAAATACTGCATACTGCGGATGATAATCATCGCATTTCGATACCAAATCTAATTGATCTTTGATTAAATTAATCGACCCTATTGGCGAATAATTTATATCGACCGGGTTTCAACCGTGCTGGTCTGACATCGTATTGAACCTACCGATGTGACGATATTTGAATAATTTCCAAATTCAGATGGAAATTTGTTGATAACGCGCGAAAGATTTGTTTTGTAAAAATTGTTTTTTAATGCGTACGACATTGGAAACGAGAGTTATATAGGCCGCTGACAAGTTATCGAACTTTAATTTTTCGCTTCCTTCTTGCGGAAGATTGCCAATCGATGACACCGTCAACTTTTCTGGAAATTTTCAAAATTTATTCATAATATTACGATGTTTGAAAAAATTGATTTTAAGACTCGATGATTGAAAGTTTGTAAATTTGTGGTTACCCTGAAATTGTTAACTTATTTTTACTGGCAAATTAATGATAATCAGGAATCCGAAGGTAGCTCTACTGCAATTTTTATGCCGATTTTTATTACCACATTGTCACACAATAGTCGTTCTAGTAATTTATAGCAGAGGGAGGGAAGAAATCACGAAATTCCCGTACTGTGTGGTTCCTCTATCAGATATCAAATTGCATGGAAATGCTCAGATCAGACATCCGGGAAAATTGTTTTCTGAACAGAGAAGTAGATTTAGGCCGAAATAGTTGAGTGGTGTTGCCAACTTGGGAAATAATTTTAAGACAGTGATTTTATGAAATTTTGCCATGAAAAAGAGTAATATTTTCAACTTTAATTAATAAATGAGATTGCCAGAACTGATATGCAAAACTATTCAACTATTTCCACCTAAATCCACATTTTTGAATTAAAAAAAAGATTTAGGCGCGTATTTGAGGTAATAAGCCCTTTAATCGCATTTTTTTGAAAATGTGGTTTCGGATCAAACTGAAAATACGTTAAATAAACGTAAAACTTCAAATCGCATCTTTTTATCTCTATGAGTGGGGTCTTGCACATTTTTAGTAGGTGTAAATGATAGAAAACTACATTTTTTCTTCAAAAATGACCCCACTTTGAAGACTCTTAGATCCACCTTCACCATGCCCCCCCCCAATGCGCTAAACCGCCAAAATTTTGTATGGTGGATTTTTAACTCAAAGTCAACCATCTCTGGAATTTTGTCAAAATTCGAGGTATGTTTTTTTTTCACTCCACTCTTCTTATGGTCTCAGATCAGCAGATCTGAATGCTACAAAATGACTTCAAGTTTTTTTAATACATTTTCAGCCTAATTTTCTGTGTCTTATTGTCAATGAAAACCAAGTTATTACAGTTTATCGACCATCGGCGAATGGAGGATGAGGGAATATCAACCAAATCCGATCTGGGGTCCTAGAAGATCATTAAGACGATTTTTAGTTATGTCATCATTTATTTTTTTACCGAACATTAAAATCATTTACTCCGCTCTATTCGGACCAAATTCTCTCCAATTCGGTGAATCGGCTCAGTTTTGCGGCAGATTATACATATAAGAGTAGGGATGAGCTTGGGTCAAAATTCAGTTATGCCTCAATTTGGGGGAGTAGGTGCTGAGGGGTCAGAAACGCGAAAACTGACCCTTTTCAAGCCAACTGATAGAGAATCAAAAGTTGTATAACGGATCCAAAAATTAACCTCCCAAGTCTATTAAGAGGGGAGATATAGGGGTTTCCCTCCTTTTTGACCTTGAATAAGGGCTGTTCCTCCCCTATCTCCCCACCAAAGTGAGCTAGGAAATTGGAATTTGGTATGTACATTTAGTTGGGGCCTTAGATGTGCCTTTTGCGGGTTCCGACTTTTTAGCTCCATTGCACCCCCTTACAGCCGCAAAAAAAAGTAGTGATTAGATAGGTTTTTCTCAATTTTTGAGCTTTTTGAGTTAGTTCCTCGCGTAACTACCCTCCAAATTGAGCTAGGAACTTTAAATTAGGTATGTACATTGAATGCGGGCCCTAGATACGCCTTTGGGAGTCTCGGCATTTCGGCTCCATTTCACCCCTTCACAGCTCCAAATATGTGGGTTTTTGATCGTTTTTTCTAATTTTTATAGTTTATTCCTCGCGTAACTCCCCTCCTAATTGAGCCAGGTACTTGAAATTAGCTGTGTACATTTAGTAAAGGTCCTAGAAGTGCCTTTTGGTGGTCTCGACTTTTCTGCCCCATTTCACCTCTTTACAGTTTCAAATGTGTGGTTTTTTGATAGTTTTTTTCTTATGTTTTGAGTTTGAAACTTGTATAACTCCCTTCCTAATTAAGTCAGGAAGTTGAAATTTTGACATGAAAAAGCGTCGTTTTACGATGCCTTATTTTTTACCTCGTTTTAATCATTTCAATTTTTGTTTTTTGATTTCAGATTGTCAATAAGAATTCTATGATTTTTCCTGCAGGTAAGAAAAAAAATAATTATAACTTGAATTAATGAACACTGTATTTTTAGCATGACTGAACTTGAAAAGTATCACAAACTCACTTCATATAGAAACGACCCAGCAAGTGCTGTCATTTCGGTCGTAACACTTGAGTCCTTTCTGAATTTTGTTAAATGGTTCAAGTTTGAAAATTCATGTATCGATATTGGTTGGACTTGAAATGAATCTGTTTACATAGTTTTGCGACGTCATCATTGAACTGACATCAGTGGACAGATTTTTATAGCCTGGAATGACATTGGTGGACTTATTTTATGAAGGATTGATTTTTATGATTTTAAGTTGAAATGTTGAGGAAAATGAGAAATGTTTGAAATGGACTTGTCAAAACAGTGGAACTTGACATTTAATCGATTTTATGGTTTTGAGTTGAAATGTCATCATCCGTTGAATCGCTAACAATTGACCTTGACTCTGGATTGATTTCAAGATCTCAAGTTGAAATGTTGAAAACAATTAGTCGACTTTGACCAGGGTTGATTTTATGATTTTAAGTTGAAATGTTGAGGAGGTGAGACGAAAATTATTTGTCAAGAAACAACGAATTTAACAGCTGAATTTTATACTGACAATGTAAAAAGTATCAGCGATATTTACTCTTTGCCTGTAAAAAGTACCAAGTATTTCATGAAGTACTTTCTTGGTCCGACTCCAGTACCATGCTCCACAATGAGCCCTAAATTACCAAAACTTTGAAGAATGCTGGTGCAGAGGGGGTCACATTATGAAAATAATTTAATATTTCCATCTCAGGAGGTGACGAATAGTAAAGAATCGATGTGCCATACGCTGTTTTAACATTTTCTCATAATTTTCTCGTTTTTATGGTGGCCAGAGGGGTGCTGCAGGAGATCTATCTTGAAAATATGGAATTCTTCAAAAATATCAAGTACCAACTCCAAGGTATTTTCTTCGCTAAACCACTGAAAATAATTCGCCAAAATTGTTCCAGTTAAATTGAAAGACCAAAGGACAAATTAGGGTCGTTTTGACATGGAATCGATTACGAGTCTAGTCTATATCAAAAGCCCATGAGATGTTGTGAAAATTTTTAAACATCGTAAATAACTTGCAAGTTTTGAAAAAATTGCCGAATATTTTCACGTATTTTCACAAAATTTTTGTTCAATTTTTACGTTTGTTTAAGGTAGTCAGGTATAATGATTTATTGATTTCTACGACACGACGATCGTAATGAAACTATGTGGTTCTCTTACGTTAGCGTGTATTATGATGTAATAAGACGATACCTAAATTTAATTAATATTTGTAAAGTTTTTGTGTTGCCGCAATCCAACGTGACCTTCGCTTTTGACAATAAATAAATCATCAAGTTGCGGAAAGCAACTGTTGTTGAGGTCATCGCAGATCTATAAACAATAAACACAAATCAACATTTGATTATTTCGATAGGTTGAGCTGTGAAAAACGAGAAATTTGATTCGAATAATTTTTGATTAATGGGACGTGGCGTGGCCATCGGTGCTGAATCGGTTCCCTAAAGATTTTCAAACGTATAGCAATCAGCATCGAGAATGTCGATCGAATAACCAACTTTCCGCCATATTACGTATTAATAAGCGTAAAATTGAAAGTGTTGAAAGCTCGAATACACTCGTATCGTAGAATACAATAGACTCGAGCTATTTTAGCGAGAATATGGTAAATTTATGTATTTACGTTTGTTTGATTTTTTTTTTTTCACCTTCTGCGTTCGTCGCGGATATGGCATTAACTACGAACAGTTGAGAGTACACTTAAAGCAATCAATCCATCAAGGCATCAAGTGCGAGGAATCTGCGTCGCGGCAACTTGGCTAAAGTTTTGTATACTTAATGCATACGTATCTTCTGCCCTTCTGGTATGTAGTATGACTTACGAAATAATAATCTCGCCGTCTTGGTCGTAGAGCGGATACGCCTTTAGGCAGCGGCCATATGTTCGTCGTTGCATATACGTTTACCATATAGTTTACGATGAACTTCAATTTTTTTATCAACCATTTTGTGATCTTAAGTATTAAAAGAGAGGAAAAAAGAAAAAGAAGACCCGAAGAGTATAGCTATCTACTTATTATTGATGATCGGTGAGCCATATGGCGAGAACGCGTCTTCTCCTTCTGGTTTCTGCATGTATTTTTTTTTACTCGCATCAACGTAAATTTTCGTCTTCAAAATACTACGCGTCGCCCATGGAGTGGCATCGAGTCCATCTTGGGGCTGATCTATGCCGTATTACAAGCAACGTATATTCGTGCTCGTGGAGAATTACGATGGCCCCACGAGCAGAACGAACGGAATGACGAATTTTTTTGTCACGCATACGATTATGGTGTACGTATGAATTTAGGTAAACGCGCGACATCCGCCGAATTATAAAGTATTGCTGCGCGATTAACGGTCCAGAAACTTTTTTTTTTTTATTATTGTATTATCTTGGCGCCATATCTAAACGCGTCGAACAACAAGAAGAAGAAGAAGAAACCTCACCAAGGCACTGGACTGGTGATGAAGCATCCGCACCGGTTCGAGAAAGTGGTTAAATCTTGGCCGGATGACACTTAAGCAATGGTCATATTTGGTCAAAACGTCGTCGTATCTATTGAGGCGTCGACTGGAAATGTCCGCGATTACCCGCCGCTAATATGCATAAAACCATAAAATAAACTACAATATTAATACGTTCAACTACGGAAAAACTATTTACGAGGAAATTCTTAATTTCTTATGGCCGCCGGCAGAAAAATTACGAGCCGGATTACAATCAACGACGATGTGTTTTAAAAACCTGTTTATCGTCGCATTTTGTCACGATGCAGATTTATTTATTTTTTTTACATTTTCTATATATTTCTTTTTCATTTTTTTATTATTTTTTTTTTTTTACCCAAGTACACGCATATACTTTTCGGTTGTGTACTTATTCGGATTGCGTACCTATACTTTCGTCGTACATCTGTATGCATATTTTTTGTAAATTAGGAAGTTGAAAGTAATTGTAATTTATGAGCTAGGTTAGCGGAGAATTCAGACATTGAAAAATGAAAGATATTCGTTCAAAGGCCTATGAAATACTGATTTGTGAAGAAAATCCATTACCTTAATAATGATTAATAAATATACTTAATGATTTTCATCGGTCATCTTCCGGACAGCAAATTAGAAATGAGATATTTAAAAGGAAATTACACGAGTTGTAATGGAAGTGTCTTGCAATGTTTTTCCTTGTTTACTGCTAAGGGTAGAGGAAGATATTGCAGTGAACTGCTGAAAATCCTCAAAAGTCTCATCTAGAATCCCTACCAAATCTGCAGATCAAATTTCAACCTCCTAGTTCAATTTAGAATGGCGCCAAGAGAAGAAAAAATGACAAAAATCTGAAAAAAAAACTATTTTTTTTGGGAATGTGAGCCGATGCAATGAGGCTGAAAAGTCAAAACGGCCGAAAACTGCAACTAGAACCCTTAAACTCAATTAGAATAGAAGGTGTACGAAGAACGAGCTCGTTTTCTAAATCATAGAGAGGGAAACCCCCTCGTATCGCTTTTCCTAATTCACGTAGGAGACTGCGTTATTTTTGAAATTTTTGGCCCTCAACACACCGTACCAAAATTTTAAGCATACTTGAATTTTGATCCGGGCTCATTCGGGTCATTCGTTTCATATATGTTTGGTAAAATCACCGGCATCGATCCGAATCAGTTTGCCAGATTTGAGTGATTGTTGTAGATATCGATCTCGGTAAATAATTTTAGTCTTCGTGGAGGAAAATAATAAATAAATGGAATAATTATCTAGCACATCCAAAAATGGTTTTAATGCTCTTCTAGGGCCCCAAAACGGATTTTGTTGATGATGCCCCTGTCATCGGGAGTAGATCGATAGTCCTTAATAGCCTGATTAGTCTGAGATTTTCTATGTCACATTGCCATGTTGATGGAAAACCAATCTATCACGGGCTGTTGACTTACTACTGATTGGGGGGGGGGGATCAACGAAATCCGTTTTGGCGTCCTAGAAGATTATTGATACCATTTTTGGCCATACTAGATATTTTGTTAGAAAATCAAAAATTGTATGGCATATCCAAAAATAATCCCTTTGAAACAATTATGAGGAGAGATATAAGTGGGTTTCATTCCTTTAAAAAAAATGTTCCTCTCTTATCCTTACTCCAAATTCAAGTAGGTAGTTGTAAGAACCTTTCTTAATAAGGCTCAAAAACAGCTTCCGATCCAAAATCGATCAAACTCCAGCCAAATTGTTACTTATGATGTAAAAACATCCCAGAAAATTCTTTGAGCCCCTATACCCAGCTCTTCCGGAATTATCACCCCCCCCATGCCGAAATTTCAACCCGCGATATCTCTGGCGGTGGAGGGTAAAAACTTATGAAATTTTAACAGATTGTACATCTTGCTGAGGACTATAAATGAGAATGTTTTGAAAACTTTTGGTTTCCCAATTTTTTTTTACATGTTGAAATTTTCAACAAAAAATTTTTTTCAATTTTGAAGGGGACTCATGGCTGGAAATTTTTTTAATCATCTTTGTCAGCTGGTCGTCTATCGCATATATTTTTTGGGGGTTCTGACATTGTGTGCAACATGCTCAAAAAATCAAAACTAAAAAAAAAATACTTTTGTCACAATTTTTTCATAATTAATAAGGCAGGTGTCCCAACTCAAAGCAAAATTTCGAGTCAGTACGTGCATAAATTGAAAGTTTATGTTAAAAAAACCTGATTTCCAGAATTTCAAGTCCTAAAGTGCAATTCTCGAATTTTCAACGAATTTTTCAAATTTCAAAATTATTTCATCGCCCTGTAAATCGTGAAAATTTGATGTGATCAACGAAAAAAGCTGGAAAAATTCGCCAAAATTCAAGAATTGCACTTTAGGATTTGAAATTTTGGAAATGCGGTTCTTTTAATATGTTCTTTCAATTTATTCAAGCATTTGCTTGAAATTTTGCTTTGAGTTGGGACACCTCCCTTCTTAATTATGAAAAAATTGTGAAAAATGTATTTTTTTTTGGTTTTGATTTTTTTGAGCATGTTGCACTCAATTTCGGAACCCCAAAAAAATATATGCGATAGATGACCACCTAACAAAGATGATAAAACAAATTTTCAGTCATAAGTCTCTCTCCCAAAATTTTTAAAGTTGTTTTGAAAATTTCAACATGAAAAAAATTGCGAAAATGTGAACCGAAAATTTTCATTCATAGTATTCAGCAAGACGCATAATCCGTTAAAATTTCAAAAGATTTTACCCTCCCCTTCTAGAAATATCGCATGTTGAAATTTTGACATTTGGGGGACAATAATTCCGGGAAGGGGTGGGTATAGGAGCTCAAAAAATTTTTTAGTATGTTTTTAAACCATAAGTTACGTTTTGGCTCAAGTTTGATCGATTTTAAGTCGGAGGCCGTTTTTGACCTTTATTAGGAAAAGCTCTTTGGTATACAGATTTAGTAAAGGTCTTAGATGAGCCTTTTGTGGGGTTTCGACTTTTCAGCCCCATTGCGCCTCTTCGTAGCCTCTAAAAAGTAGTTTTTTACTAGGTTTTTCTAATTTTTCGAGTTTGTTCCACGCATGTTGATTTGGTAGTGGTCCTAAAAGATGCCTTCTTCGGGGATTCAGATATTCATTCCACTTGCTGAAAAAAACGTAGTACAACGTTTTTTTTTTTTATTTGCCTTTGACTGTATGAAATAGAAAATCAGGCTTAGAATTAAGCATATGCAGGTTTTTAAAATGACAGAAAATGTTGTGGGCATAATTTCTCCCAAGGTAGTTTTGATCGAAAATATATGCTCGGTAGGTATTTTGAAGGGTGGTCGAAATATCCGACTGATGAAAACGAAAAGCTTCATTTTGGAAATACGGTGAATTATGAATGATCTGCGCATCGCTGTGTCACCATATCGTATCAAAGTCACCGAAAAGAATGACGGACGTGTCGTATAGCAAAATAGTCGAAAACCATATTGTCATCACGAATGACGTAATTTGTTTGTGTAAAGAAAACTCCGAAGCTTTAGCATTAGCTTACATAACGAGATAAAACAAGACGATTGGCTCGGTTAATTACTTTATTATAAAAATAAATGGTAATCGAAGCCCGAGACGCGCGGATGAAGAGAGAAAGAAACAAAGATCGATCGGAAGAAGGAGTCGCGTCGGGGGTATTTTTTTTTTTTTTTTTTCTTTTCAAAACCCATACCATACACCTAGGAAGATAGTTTAGCATGAGATAAATGCTATGCCGACGCTGTACAGTACAGCAATTGAACGTACTTGCCTATACGTGTATGTATATTGTATGTGTAGATATACGCATACGCTGCAAGGTTTAAAGGTGAATTCACAGTGAATGAGACCACCATCCAAGGAGTAAAGTTAACAGGGCTGATAATTATCAGCCTTCTAGCTATCTGGCTGTGAACAGCAAGAGCCTCCCACTTGGCTAGTACACGATTTTTCGTCTCTTTCTACCTAGCCGTTTCTTTTCTGCTCGGTGCTCATGCAGCTAACTATGCGACCAGATAAACATCAAACAATAAAAACAAAAGAATAAAAGTGATTTTCGAATATTCTCCACCAATTGTCGATAATTAATTATGGCTTAGGCCAGGGCGAGAGAAAATGTTTTAATTGCGTCTGGGAACAAATGAATTGGATGTATTTGTTTCGTCGCTGCACCGATACCGCCGTCGATGATGGGCAATTTAACGTCCGCTCTTCATGCCATACAACTATGACGGAAGACTTGACTTGACTTGAGTTGACTCGACTTGACCAACGAACGCGATAACGTAATGACATTTCAGTTTTTTTTCTTTCTTCATCTTTTGCTGCGTTGCGCTTGTTAGCGCGATCATGGAATACCTATCAAACGTACACGTCAATTATGACAGCACTTCGATTAGATATTAGGCCTACGCTCTCCCGTTGCCCTTCCGTGCACCCGTCCTCCACATCTATCACCATTAAAGAACCGTTGTGTACTTTTATACGCGCTCTTTAATAGTCTTTTTTAATTCATTGTGAATTTTGGCGAATTTTTCACCTCGTGCGGCGTTGGCTTAAGGCAGATGCGCGAAATAGATGGCTATCTCTATATTAATATGTACAATTGTACGCCTACATCAGGCATATGCATGCATGCTTGCTCCATTCAATAAATTTCAATAAATATTTTTGAGATCTACCCCTTCCTCCTTCCTAATCAGCCTCACCCCAACGTGTACTCATTTCATAAACAGTTGGAAATCGTGTAATAATTACAAACATGTGATCATGTGACTTTAATTACGTTAGAATCAGAAATGTGGAGAAGCTGAACAAAACAACATTAAATTAAGTTCTTGAACTATTCAGCCAACAGTAAGCGTCGATTAATACTAGAAATTTGTGACAGTGATTGAAATGACAGAATGAGTCCAGGAAAAAAAGAACCACAAAAACATTACAAATGAGCAATTTAAGAATTTTGATACAATTATAGGTAGCTATCAATTAATGAATCCTGTGGACAAAAATTGTTCCTACGAATTTTGTCATTTGCGCATTTTGACTATCTCCGTTATCAAACGAGTAGTATTCGTTTGAATTTTATAACACCCTTCCTAGAATCGAGATAGGCAAATTTTGTATGTAACTAAAAATGCTGCAAAATTTGCCTACTACAAGGCCTACCATTCAAAATTACGATTTTAGCAAATTTTTTGTTTCCAAAATTTTTTATTGCCCCATCACCTGGAGTAAAATTTTGAGAACGAAAAATTTGCCCAAATTGTGGTTTTGAATAGTGGACTTTGTAAAAGGCAACCATTGCAGAATTTTGGTTATGTGCAAAATTTGTCTATCACAATTATTTAATGAGGCTTATTAAATTAAAACGAATGCTGCCCTACAATAATTGTCTACAAGGTTTGCTACTTAGCATGTTTTTGGATTTCGGCAATTTTTGGGCATATAAGATAATATTATTCTTTTTATCTTATTTATTTATTTCTCTATCTATTTTTTTTATATTATTACCGTACTAAGTTCATTTACACGTCTCATTACAGACCAGAATCCCTAGGATTAGTTGCGGATTAGATACATCATCATCAACAGGTCCCAGTCGTTTACGACCCCCCCCCCCGTGTGGGAACGGGTAGTAGAATTTTCCCATGGCACTCTCTGCCTGTCGTAAGAGGCGACTTAAAGAGAACAAGGGGAAAACTTCCTTCCCCCTGGTCCGTAGTAACGTACTGTTAATATTTCTATAATTCACTCTTCACATATCAACACACACAAACAGTTCAGATTTCTCTACGCTAAGAGGATAAACTAGTTACCACTGAAGGACTTGCGAACTCACAGTGGTCATTTTCACAAGAAACACCTAATGAGTGCGATAAATTTAAATGACCCCGAGTTCCGGCGCCCCTTAAATGAGGCAGGGGTGCTAAAAATATTCGTTCGCGCTAATCGGTTCAGTTTTGCAAAGAATATCAGCAAGATAGGCACGTGGAATGTGCATGGCCTAAAGACTACAGGTAAGTTAGCTGTAGTTGAAAATGAAATGAAAAGAGTAGGGTTGCTGATATTAGGAATCAGTGAAACCCACTGGAACACCATTGCCCAATTTACATCAGGTGAGAGAAACTTCGTCTTTTCATCTAGTAATGGAGGCCATACAAGAGTGGCAATCATAGTACTGGTATTAGGTTCAAAGGCCATCAACGATCGAATAGCAGGTGTCAGGATTGATGCAGTTCCATCCACCATAAGTGTCATACAAGCATATGCCCCAACCAATGCAGCATCAGATGAACAAATTGAAGAATTGTACAGTGTCCTTGAAGAAAAACTGGCTTCACTACCAAGAAGCCATATAAAATGGGTGCTGGGAGACTTCAATGCCAAAGTTGGGAAGACTGATAGCAGTGATGCTTTATGTGGAGTAGTTGGATGGTCTAGGAACAAAGAATGAACGTGGAGATAGGTCTCTCTAGTTTTGCGTGGAACAGCAACTTGTGTTGGCGAATACATTGTTCCAACAACATGATCGCTGACTATATGCGTAGAAGTTATGTGATGGTTGCACTTATTATCAAATTGACTACGTTCTAATACCGAAAAGATGGAAATTGTCGATCATTAGAACCAAAACATATCCATGAGCTGATGCGGCATCAGATCATCAACTTCTGGTGGCAGGAGTAAGACTGTGAATCCACCTGAAAGGATCAAAGAAGAGAGCACGGACTTTTCACACCAATGCTGAATTGAAGAAGGTGGGTGCTAGGACAAATATCACGTGTCCGGATACAAATGACCCAAATACCATGTTGGAAGATTACTCGAGCATGTGAGTCAGTTATTAAGGAAAGAGAAAGCATGTTAAAGAAAGAGCAGCTATGGATAACAGAGGACACCCTGTGCAGCGTAGGCAGGCGAACAAAGAATATAGGCGACTGAACAGAGCAGTTCGGCAGTGTTATCGTGAAAACAGAGAAGCCTATCTTAACCAATCCTACAATGAAATACAGGAACACGCAGGCTGTAATGAGAGGAGTGTAGTATACCAGAAAATTCGTCAGATCACTAGAGATTTTAAACCCAGGACTCGCGAGAATAAGAAAGATGACAGCACAGTTGTGTGGGATTCTAAAGGAATCTTGGGCTGTTGGAAAACATACTGCGAGTGGTTGTACCAAGACAGTGGAACATCAGAGATAAACCAAGTGGTTCCAACAGTCGAAATGACAGATGAAGATGAGCCAAACATCCTACTTTATGAAGTAAGGGAGGAGGTGCTATTGAAGCGGAATTGTGGCAGGTTCTTAGTGAAAATGGAATGAAAGCAGTATGGCAACTCTGCAGTGTGATATGGCAGAGTCGTAAATGGCCTACTGAATGGTGTAAGTCGGTTCTGTTACATGCATTACACCAAAGCTTTTGACTGTATGAATAAGAAGAAGCTCTTCAAAGTTTGAAGAGAGATAGGAGTCCCTACTCATATAGCAGATTTGGTGGAGTCCCTATGTTAGTTCAATTCTATGGTGGTGAGAGTAACGGGTGAAGAATCTGAAGCTTTGCAAACGGAACAAGGAGTGCGTCAAGGACGCATATTTATCCCGCAGTTATTCAACATCTATGGTGAGTATATAATTTGCGAGGCTCTTAAACATTGGACTGGTGGTATTTCTATTGGAGGAAGAAGAATCTCTAATCTGCGATTCGGAAACCAAAGTCATGGTGGTAGATAGGGCCAAGTGTCTTCCAGTTTCTACAGCTCTGACTGAATACAAAAAGGTTAACACTTTTGTATATTTAGGCTCCATCATCGAGGCAGATGGAGGCTCGTCGGCAGAAATAAGGCGCCAAATCGCTCTGAGCAAATCAGCTATGACCAGACTGCGTAATGTCACATGTAATAACAAAATCCCTCAAAAGACAAGTGTTTTCTCTGTTTTCTTACTCTGGACAGCGCAACAAACCAACATTTCAATCGTCAACGAAATATAGAAGCCAGTCAGATTGAGTATTCTATGCGAAAGTCGCATTGTAGGGTATTTCAGTCATGTGACCAGGAGAGAAGTCAAAAATCTCAAAAAAGACATTCTCCTTGGTAAAGCCTTTAGAAAAAGAGAGAGAGGAAGATCTCCGACCAGGTGGTCTGACATCATCAAAGCGCAAATCGGCTCTGTGGTAGGACCTGTTTACTGATGATGATGATGATGATTACAACTGTATTGCACACCTAAAAGAGTGCGCCACCTATCACGATCCCGTGCTTGTGAGCTAGCTCTTACCACAGAGCCTACTTGGTGGAAATCCTCGATGTGCGTTTTGAAGGTTGCTACTATTCTCTACGAAATCAACCTCTGATTAAGGAAAAGCATTGCAGAACGTTTCTTTTCTTTATTCCATAAATGGAATACCTCACTCGACTTCAACATTTTAGGAAAATCAGGCTAAAGAGGCTGTTTTTTTTGTTTTTTTTTTCCCGTTTAATAAATGAACCACTCTCCGGGGTGAATTAAACAATCAGCTTCTTCGTATCTGTATTAATTTTCGTGTACTTTTAACGAATTTGCGAATTGTGTTTCTTTCGCTCTAAAATGTGGTTGAATGAATTCGATGACAGAAAATCTGGAAAATAATGAAATTTCAAGACCATCTCCTAGTGTGACTGAGAGTAAATATGCTACAACTAAATTCGGAACTCCAACTTTTTGGTATAGTTATTCGAATGAGTGTTTTTTTCATTTTATTCTTATTATTCCTTGTCAATAGTTCGCTCTCAATTCGCTGGAACTATTAATTTTGTTTGTTCGGATACTTTCGTTATTGTTTGTGAAAAATTTAGGAAATTGATTGGACTGGATGGCTTGTCAGAATATCTTGTCGATTATTTTAATTAAAAACAAGTACTCGTTAGGGGATAACGGATTTTCGAGACGGTGTGTTTGTTACAGTCTGGCTGCGCAGTATTAAGGATGGGTTGAATGTTTGGATCATGTATACGTAGTCTTGCCTCCTATTCTCCACACCATCCGGCTGGCTAATTAAGGTAGTAGTTTGCACTTTTGCCAGACAAAGTTGCTCGCGTACTCGTTTGAATGGCTAATCATACCGATGCGAAGCGATGAGACGCAATGATGACAATAATCGAACATGTGTTAGAAAATTAAACCTATATCATAGTGTGCCGACTGTATGGTACCCAGTACCTACTTACTTTTATTTGCTCGTACGTATATTACGCTTGTATCGATAAATATTATCGTATGCATTTATTGTGAAGAGAAAAGTGTGAAAAAAAAACACTCAGATGTTGCCGGAGGCTGATATTGTAACGTGAATAGCCATAATCGTCATAAATTAACCTTCGATAGCATCTTCGTCCAACTACGCGCAGCCTCCTCTTACCCTGTCCTGGCACCCATTCTTGCGATACGTATTGTGTAAAATGACTTTTACGTTTAAGTAAGTAGATGTGTAGAGTTTGCCGAGATGCTGCGAAAGAATAATCAATTAAAACAGCGTATTCGCGAAGTGGCAATATCAAATCCTGAATTTCTCTTTTTACTGGATTTTTTGGTGTAGCAACTACGTGATTCTCTAATTAAAAAGTTCATTAAGTTCGAATACCTACCCACGTTTGTGCCCACACGAGAACGTATACACACACCACGATGATGAGATCGTTGTTCGGTTTCGCGACATTCGTTTATCGTTATCGTTATCGTTATGTTTTTCAATATTATGTATAATACAATATAATTTAAAATCCGGAGTGTTGCTGCGAAAATATTGATACAACTGTTACGTCTACGTCTGGAACAGTTTATGGCTCAGCGTAGCGCTTTCTCATACTATCAGCAAATAAATTGACGCGATTTAGTTGTGGGTGCAGGATGAGTGCTGACGTTGTTTTCGTCTAGTCTTCCGTGTTTCTACGTTTACTTCATCTATGATCCATACTCTTGAAACCGAGCAGAAGCGTGTACAGAATCGTTATAAATTTCGTACCTAGTGCTTCAAATTTTATCAACCTAATGCTTAGAACTTCAGCGAATCGATACATGTGGACGTACCTCAAAGATACGTGTAGAAATTCAATGCTCGCTGTCAAAATTGAAAAATCGTATGAAAACTGAATATGAATTTTTTTATTGTACGCGTGTATTCGTTTGTAAGTGACTAGATAGGCATAAAATGCTTACACCAGTACTTACGTTAGTGAACTTTCGTAGGTAAAAAAGAAAACTTTACCAACTTTATTATCAGCGAGCCGCTACCTATGCATATGTGTTTCACGTATTTGTACAAATATAACCATGTACCTTCTACCTATGAACGAATAAAGTAAATTTTCCCGTTCGTGTTAAAACTTAAACTATTTCAAATCAACTTTTTCGTTGACTTGGTTTTTAGCCTGATTTTCTATGGCATATTGTCAATTAAAACCAGGCTATTACAGTGTAACGACCTACACCGAATTAGGGGGAGGGGAATATCAACTAAATCCGTTTTACGGTCCTAGAAGAATATTCTGATTATTTTTGACCATGTCAGGTATTTATTTTTGATTTTATTTTGTCTTTTCCCCTCCTACCGCCACCCTCGCCCACACTAAAACATTCACTCTGCTCGATACTGACCAAAATCGCTCCAATTCGGTCAATCGACTCAGTTGGGCGGCAGATTAGATATATATATACATATAAGTGGGTGCGACCTTGGGTCAAAATTCAGCCGTACAGCAAATTTAGGGGAGGGGGTGCTGAGGAGCTAAAACCGCAAAAATGGTTCCGTTTTGAGCCAATCGATAGGCAATCTAAAATTGTTTAAAAAAATCAGTCTGCTAGAGCAATTAGGGGGATATGGGAGGTTTTTTCTTTTTTGACTTTGAAAAAGAGTTGATCTTCCCCTAGCTCCTCTCCTAACTGAACTAGCAAGCTGAAATTCAGTATGTAGACTTGGTAGGAGTCATTGATGTGTCTTTCGGCGATCTCGATCCTTCAACCTCATTGTACTCCCGCACAGTTTCATTGAGCTATGAAGTTGAAATTTGTTATGTAGATTTGGCGAGGGTCCTGAATATGCCTTTTATGGAGATTCGACTTTTCAACCTCATTGCACCCCCTCACACCCCTGAAAATTTTTTGGTTGGTTTTTTCTATTTTTTGAGTTTGTTTCTCTCACAACTTTCCTTCAAATTGAGCTAGAAAGTTGAAATTTCGTACATGGATTTGTTATAGGTGCCAGATGTACCTTTTGAGAGTTTCAACTTTTCATCCTTATTGCATCCTCACACAACCTCGAAAAATGTGATTTTGTACAGATTTTTACAATTTTTGAACACAAAATCCGTTTTGGCATCCTAGAAGACCATTAAGACGATTTTTAGTAATGCAAGATGTTTTTTTTTATTTTTTTATTCGCCCCCCCCAAAAAAATATTAAAATCACTTACTCCGCTTGATATAGACCAAAATCGCTTCAATTCGGTCAATCGACTCAGTTTGGCGACACATTAGATATATATGAGTGAGGATGAATTTCGGTTAAAATTGAATTATGCCCCCATTTAAAAGAGAGGGTGCTGTGGGGTCAAAAACTCAAAATTAGGAGGAGAGATGTGGGGGGTTTTCTTCCCTTTTGACCTTGAAAAAGGGCAATTCCTCTTCTATCTCCTACCAAATTGAACCAAGAAGTTGAAATTTGTTATGTACATTTAGTTGGAGCCCTACATGTCCCCCCTCAGAGCCCCAAAAAATTGTTTTTTGATAGGTTTTTCTCATTTTTTAGTTTCTTGAGTTTGCTCCTCGCATAACTTCCCTCCAAATTGAGTTAAAAACTCGAAATTAGGTATGTACATTTAGTGGGGGCACTAAATGTGCTTTTTGGAGGTCTCGACTTTTCAAGCCTATTTCATTTCTTCACACCCCCAAATATGTGATTTTTTGGTTGATTTTTCTAATGTTTAGAGTTCGTTCCTCGCATAACTCTCCTCTAAATTCGGCCAGGAAGTAAAAATTAGGTATGTCCGTCTATAGGGACCCTTGATGTACCTTTTGGCGGTTTCGACTTTTTAAGGCTCATAGAACCCTTCCTAGCCGCTATGCTTTTTTTCTCAATTTTCTCGGTTGTAATATGTCATGAAAATTAGGCTGAAATAGCATCGCATTGCGATGCTTTTTTTTCTATTCGCACGATTATAATATTTGACGAAAATCAGGCCAAAAAAGCATCGCAATGCGTTGCTTTTTCTTTTCCAAGTTCACCTCATTGCAACGAGAAAGTTTCGTTTCTTTAGTATTTCAAAAATTACTTGAATTTTGTTGAAAATCAAATAAATCGCATACTTATTCGTACAACCTACAATACATTTTCAAGATTTGATGGACAGATAAATCAGTTTTCTAGCCTTTACAAAAAAAAAAGATTCTGGTTTTTCTGCACGTATTTGGTTTAAAAAACGTGGAAAAATATCTGTAGAATGAGTGAAACCGTGGGCGGGTACAAAACTTCTTACGAAATGGAAAACATATAATGAAGGAAATCTTCTCAAGTTAGGCCGAGGAACTTTTCAAGCGATGCTTCTCGTTTTTGGTGTGATTTTCCATGTCAATATCGTCTTCAGTGAAAATCAGGCTATCAACAAAATGAATTTTTGGCGTCCCAGAAAATCAAAAAATACAATTTTTGGGTGCGTCAGAATTACGTATTTTTGTCGTCTCCTTTCTCTCGTCCACACCTCCCGAGACTGAAATCTTTCATCCGGCTCTAAATTGCTCAAATTTTTTCCATCGGCTGGAACTGATAGCCGATCAGAAATAAACGAGTAGGAGTGACGATGGGTGAAAATTCAGTCATTTCAAAACTTAGGAAAGGGGGTGATGAGTGGCAAAAATCGCAAAAATTGTTTGTTTTTGAGCCAATTAATAGAGAATTTCAAGTTGAGTAATATATCGAAAAATCAGCTTCCTGAATCAGTTAAGAGATGAGATATGGAGGTTCTACTTCTTGAAATTGAGCTGTGGGATTGAAATTTGGTATGTAGATGTAGTAACAGTCATGGATGAGTTCTTCAGATTGCAGTTCGGACGGTTTTTGTTATTTTTCGAGTTTGTGCTTCTCATATCTCGAACGTGAAGTTTCAGTCAACAGTCCCAAGTCTGCCTTTTGAGGGTTCGACTTTTCAGCTTCGTTGCGTCCTCTCACATCATCGAAGGAGTACTTTTTAGTTTGCTCTTCGCATATCTATCTTTCAAATTCAGATAAGGAGGATGAAATTTGGTATATAAATTTAGTAAGAGTGCTAAATGTGGCTTTTTGTGGTTTTCAAAAACCTGACTTAAATAAAAAAAGCATCGGTATGCTTTTCAGTACAAAGTACGTGCTTATTTCAAATGAAGTATTTTCATTCAAAAATCTCGTTGGAAACAGTACTCGTATAATTTGTTTGATCGAAGATCTTGTCTTATATAAAACCAGTCAAGTTATTCGGAGCTTTCTTCTGTTCGCTTTTCATTTCGTGACCAAGCGTGACTTAAGCGTAGTATAATGGAGTTGGTAAGATCTACGTGCTTAAACTTATGGTATAGCACTACTTGTATGATTATAGGTATACGTTTGCGTAGGTACGAATATGTGTATTGTGTTCGAGTCCAATTACACAATACATCGATTCCATCGATCGATAAAAAATTTGTCCTCTTCAAAAATCCAAATACGGACTGAATATCGTGGCCGGAAACCGTTCAATCTCGTAGTAGGTTAGGTATAGGTCTAGGTACACGTATGTATATTCGCATTTACGTACAATTTACCATTATTTATCGTACTAATAACATATTATCATTGTTCGCATTACAAAACAAGCCGCCACGCCGCACAGCGCGTGCTGTATCGCTAATTTGATGCTATCTTCGATGACAATCCGCGCGTTGTCTTTCGGTACGGTACGCCTTCGATTTTTTTTTTTTTTCTCAATCTCGTACAAACTCGTAATGTTTCATAAAAATACCTACAAAAACGATACGTAGTTCAGACCTGAGTATAAGATGGAGGGAGGCAGGAAGATGGATAAAATACAAAAATATTCTCATTTATTTGTACCCCACGATTATGCATAGTTCACAAGAAAATCGTGGGTACCTTGAGATTTTCAAATAGGCTTTTAAAAGTTGTAGGTGGAGATTATAAATGACGAATGTGTAAACAGTAGCTAATTTAGGTAGGTAATTAGGTATATAAATCAGCTGTTTAAAAATAAAGCTCGTTGATAATACGCATAAGCCTATATTTTTAGAAAATTTTACTACCTTTAAATTATTCATTATCAAATTTGATGCATAGTAGGTATACTTTGTCGAATGACGATGAATGAAGATGACGTAGCGCGGCAATTTCTTAATTTTCTATTTTTATCAACTTCTTTAAAATATAAAATTGGAAAAAAAAAGCTCGCGAAGATAATGGTACGCAGGTACCAGCCGTAACTATATTTTGTTTGCGAAACTGAAATTAATTCCTAATTCTTCAATAGGTATTACAAATTTTTGTATTCATAAAGGTCTACGAGTGTATAAAAGAAATTGAAAAATAATTCAGTTTTTTAATTTGCTGGTTAGCGTCATCAAAGAGATTTTTTACTGCGACGTAGGTATCTGAATGAAAGCGAATATTTTTAATTGGTCATTTTAATTGATATCTTAACCCTCGAATATTGCGAGAGAAAGTTATTTTGTAAAAAAAAATGTTTTATTTGTTTGTTAGATTTTAAAGGGATGTTTTAATCATCATTTAGACCTGTTTTTCTCCTAATTTTGTACGTTGTGTTATGATAGAAAAATCAAGATATCGCATATTATCAACCTACTAATGGGTAAGCGGTGAAACAGGCTATTAGTAAAATCGGTTTTGGGGTCATAAAAAACCCATTTAGACCGTTTTTTTTATTTCTTTTTTTTCTAGACGGGAAACTGAAATCTATTATTCGGTTTGATACCAGCCAAAATGGTCCCAATTCAGCCACCGGGCTTAGAGATCGGTATAGATATATATGAGTGAGGTTTGCTTTGGGTCGAAATGTTGAAGGGTTGATCAGGGACAAAAATCTCAACGATTGTTTATTTCGAGCCAATCGATAGAAAATCAAAAGTATCCAAAAACCATCCTGCTACATTAATTAGGAGAGTAGATATGGAGGGTATCTTCATTTTTGAAAGTGAAAAAAGTCAGTTCCACGCATATCTCACTCAAAATAGAGCTAAGGGCTTGAAATTTAGTATGTCGGGCTCTTGGATGTACTTTTGGAGGTTTCGACTTTTTAGAGCTCTGCACTTCTTTCTTCTAAATTAAACAAGAATGTTTTTTTCCTAATTTCCACTGCGGGTAGGGAAGGTCAAAGGAGCTGAAAAGTCGAAACCCCCAAAAGGCACATCTAGAATCTTTACTAAATATACATACCTAATTTCTAGTTCCTAGCCCCAATGTGGAGGGGAATTATGCGAGGAAAAAACTTAAAAAATGAGAAAAAATGACTAAAAACCCACTTTGAAGGAGCTGGAGGTGAAATGGGGCTGAAAAGTCGAGACACGCCCCAAAATGCACATCTAGGGCCTCTACTAAATGTACATACTTAATTTCAAGTTCCTAGTTCAATTTGGAGAGGAGTTATGCGAGGAACAAACTCAAAAAAATAGAAAAATGGATCAAAAAACCACTTTTTTGGGGGTGTGAGGGAATGAAAAGGAGCTGAAAAGTCGAGACCTCCAAAAGGCACATCTAGGACTCCTAATTAATGCACATACCCAGTTTCCACGTCCTAGCTCAATTTGATGGGGAGATTGGGCAGGAACAGTCCTTTTTCAGGTTCAAAAAAGGGGGAAAACCCCCATATCTCCCCTCCTAATTGACTTAATCGGTCGATTTTTGAATATGTTGTACAACATTCGATTTCTTATGAATTAGCTTAAAAAGGGGCAATTTTTGTGTTTTTTACCCCTCAGCACCTCCCCCCCCCCCCCTTTTG
>FIZR01023096.1:0-51203 GCA_900060175.1 Ferrisia virgata
TCATCCAAACCGAACTTTCAAAATGGCAGAACCTCTGGTCGACAAAAACTCAAAAAATTTATCGCACCTGAACCGTACAGACGAAGTGACCATCACACGGCTCCGAATTGGACACACCAAACTCACACACGACTATCTATTTCAAAAATCCCCCAAACCTACATTTCAATTCTGCTATGCCGAACCGATCTCCGTACATCACCTCCTCTTTGAATGCCCAAACCACAATCAAACTCATAGTCACCTTAAAATCCAAACAACCAATCCAAACATACCCGATGATGAAGATGAAACTGACAAATTCTTTTTCTTCATCTCCAAAATTAAACTAAACAATCAAATCTAGCAATCGACACTAGGCGTAACAATCTTGGCAATTATATACGCCCAGTATGATAAAAAAGTAAAAAAACAAAATTGTAGATTGCTAAAAATTCAATATCCAGGAGATTACTTGCACTTTGATATCTTATTGTTCTTATGTTTGTTCTGATAACTAGGGCTCAATTTAAATTAAACCAACTATAGTGGGCCTTTATTGGTTTGGTTGAAAAATATGTGCAGTGATGAATATGCATACAAGAGAAAGAAATGAAAAAACGCATCGCGGCACTGGTGATCCTTTACTTGGTTGATTCTCCTGTTCTGAAGCTCGCAAGAGATCAGTCAGAAACGTCTATCGCTAATCTCCATAAATGGTTCCCTATTAGCCTATGTACCTAGTTTTCCAAAACAGTGTTGCCAATACGAAAAATTTCTCGTACATGCAGTATTAATATGCAGTGAATCGTCAGCAAAACTTTACTGCAGACAGTACTCGTGAAAATGAACAAAAAACGTTGCTATGAAAATTTGCCTATCGTGTAAATTGAAGGAGCTGCGATTTTTTTGTTTTTGTACATATTATATGTGAAAACAAGTTTCAGAAAAATGGTATATGTTGTTGGTGTGGTTGTATACCATTCCACTTGCAGGCGCACCATCAGGCGGAATGGCACATGGCACTTCATATAGTTTTTGTGTGGCAGTGTTACCAACATGAAAAAAGTGATACTATAGTAACTTCAATATTTAACATTTTCAAAAAAATAATCCAGGAATTGGGTGGAAAGGAAATCGAAACATAAATAAAAATGTTCATATGAACAAGTTGTCCAACTTGAAAATTGTAGGGATAGTGGTTAAAAAAATTAAAAAATTCGACGAAATATTTGTTTGTGGTTAAAAATTTTTGCCTAGCTCTCCTAAGCGAACAAAAGTTTTTTTTTTTTTTTGCAAAAATTGCCTATCTTCCAAATTGAAGGGTCTGTGTAGAATACGGATTATAATTTCCTTCGTATTCAGTGTTATTGTGGTAAAAATAAAATATATTAATTCTGATTGAGAAAAAGTGGAATAAATTTTATTAGGTAGCGTTTGTGGATCTTTCGTGCAAACAGCCTTTTTTAATTTTGAAGATAGGCAGTTTTTGCAAAGAACAATTTTTGTTCACCTTGAAAATTCATTTAAAGCGATACTTTTCATTGATCAGTGGTAGGGATAGAAAATTATTTTAAAGTACATAATTCAGTTCATCAAAGGCAGCATTTAGAATACTACAAAATTTACATGACAGATTCATGTACAAGAAATAAACCACAGCTCGCGTCCTCGCTTTGCTAGAGCTACTCGCAATCTGGGAAATCGACCACAAAACTACGTTTTTGGTACTGAAGCGAATGCAATGAAGCTGAAAATTCGAATTCACCAAAAGGCACGTTTACAATCTATACATGATCTATGTAGAAAAATTTCAACTTCTTAGCTCAATTTGGAGGGAAGTTATGCGAGGAACAAACTCAAAATATAAGAAAACCTACCCAAAAAACCATATTTTTGGGGATATGAGGGGGGGGGGGTGTAATCAGTCTAAAAAGTTGGAACCCCAAAAAAAGCACATCAAGGATCTATACTTAATCTACATACCAAATTTCAACTCCTTAGCTAGAACAGCTCTTTTTCAAGGTCAGAAAGGGGAAAAACCCTCATACTCCCTTAGAGTTAAACAAATATCCGGTTTTCCGAATCAGATTTTCGATTCGGATAATAACCGTTTATCCGGTTTGTCTAACTGGTTGCTTGAGAATCGGAAGCTTTTATTATGAACGATTTTGCCCGTGTGACTCGACCAATTGACCTTTTCATTTTTCGTTCCTCATATGAATCTTTTTTTTTCTTACACCTGATTGGCTGGCGATAAAAACAACCAATCACAGGCATATTTTGACTATTACCGGATGCTATCCGGTTTTCCGAATATCCGATTTGTATTCGGGAACCCGGTTATTTGTGTAACTCTATACCCCCCCCCCCTATTGTTGACCTAGGAGGTTGATTTTTTGGATACGTTGTACAACTTCGGATTGTCTATCGATTGGCTTAAAAAGGAAAAATTTTTGCGAGTTTAACTTCTCGACACTCGTTACATTTTGATTGATCCAAGTATGATGTTTGCTTTTTTTTCATCCAAGTACCAAGTTTTTAGCTCGGTTAGATCAATTAGAGGAGAAATACGTGGTTTCTAGGATTTGTACAAAAGTTGTTTGGCGATGAAATATTGAATTAAACATACCAGACATACCAGAACTGTGTCACCAAATCTAATCCAGAACAATAATTTAACCGATTGTGATCAATACCGAACCGAATTAAATGAATTTTTTCTATCGAAAAAAATACACATATTGTAGGGAATTAATGTAATTGTATAAAGCAGACATTCTTAAAAATGGTCAAGTAGTCTCTCCCTGTTCCAAAACTAATAGTTTAGGTTAACACGAAGAAATACGTACTTGACCATTAGAAAATCAGGTTTAAATATTTCAACTAAAAAAGATCCACCAAATGATTTATATCCTGAAAACATTAAACATTGAAGTCTCTTTGATGTTTACCTATACCTAGCTACATAGGCATAAATGGAAATGAAGAAATTGACCAACAAGCTAAATCTGCCATGGTTCCTTCCCTACTTAATTTAACATCAGTAAAAGATATAGAAATTTTATTAGACAACATCGAACTCAAAAACTGGCAAAATTTGTGGTCCCAAAACACACAAAACAAACTCTTTCAACATAAAGAAACTATAAAACCCTGGAAACACTTATTTCATCTAAATCGTTATGAAGAAATAATTATCATCCAACTTCGCATAAGACACATCAAACTCATGCATAATTACCTCTTCTTAAAAACTCTGTAACCAAATTGACAGTTCTGCAATATGGAAGAAATTACTGTTAAACACCTCCTATTTCACAGCACCAATCTCAAAACAATACGATCAGAACAAAATATACCAGAAAACTCTACCATCTCAAATCTCCAAAATCCTCTGTCTAATAAAAGAATTCAAGTTAACAAATCAAATTTAAATCCCCCTCCACTGGGCGTAATAGTCTTGGAAATTACACACGCCCAGTATAAATAAAAAGTAAAAAAAAAAAACAAAAACAAAAAAACTGTCAGAGTCGTTTTTCTATCCGGTTAATAAATGCTTTTAGTATCGAATTAACTTTTTAGAATAGGAAACTCGTAAACTCTTAATTAAATTTTTATCGGTTGACGAGTATCTCAACACGTAGGTAAGATTGAGATGAACTTTGCAACGAAAACAGAACAGTAAGCGATGAATGGTAATTAAAACTTAAAGGGTGAAATGTTGCATCTGTGCAATAGTCAGTGCTGTTGAGTGATTGTGCTGGTTGATCTGATAATGGCTTTTCGATAACAATTTTTTTTTGAATCGAGTTTCTTATCACTGTTTCTGTTTCTTTCTGTCTTTCTTTCCGATTCAACACTCTTTTTTCTATCTTTTTTATTTCTCTGAAAGTATGCACCCTGTAAGAGTTACTTATGCGTTTTTTTTTGTTTTGAATCACTGTGTTTTTCTAGCAGATTTTTCTCTGTTGCTTTTTGTAGATTTTCATTGCTCTATTTATGTTGATTATATACCGTGTTAGTATTTCGTGTTTACCAAAAATTGTACATGTTCGAATGCGGTTAGTGATGAAATTGTAATTCGATTCGTTATCATGCTCGATTAACGAGTAAGTTTAGGACTGTTTTGAGATTGTGAGTACAAATATTCATAAATAAGGTAATTGGAACGAATGATTCTCATGAAAAAGGAAGACTATTGAGAGAATGAGTGAAATGAAGTAAAGATGTACTCATACTAAGTTGAATAGGTATGTGAATAAATTTGATTTTTGACGCTGTATCTGGGAATATTTGGTGAGTAGAAGTGATGAACTTCAATATATTGATGCATAAGTATGTAAGTTTTACAAACAAGAATCAATATAACACACGGTATATACGTATATTTATAATATACATTTGTTGAACTATATTTTTACCTTTTTCTTTTTATTTTATCTATTACTTACGTATTTTCTTTTATTTACTACTTTTTTCTAGTTTTTATTTTCTAATACTTCTTTCTAACATCTATTTGTTTTTTTTTTTTGTTTTTCTGTTCTTAACTGTCGCTGTATAGAGACATCGCCGGCGGACTTAAGGTATGAATATATTGATGTACTATTTTCTGCTTTTCTAGTCTTTTGGTAAGTTTATGGTAATTTCTCATTTATGGTGGTGGTGAAAATGCTGACATGCTAAGTTCACTTTTTTTTCCTCGCGAAATTGAGTTTTTAGTGCTGTTTCGATTCGTATATGATAAAAAGACGAATCATCAATGCATTTACTCTACTCAACATCAAATATGTGAGTTGTACATTTTTCTCTGGGGTTTTACTTGAGTTGAAATAAAACGAACTGAAAATTAATTTCAGCATACTGAAGAAGTGCTAATCTAAATTTTTTTATCTGAGTTACATTCCTTACTGTTTGCACTTCGCTTCTTCAATATGAATAGTAAGTATTTAATTAAAAAAATCACTATGGCAACGTTTCATATTAAAGAAATTTTAAAGATATGGTCCCTGTTGAAAAATTATGCGGATACTTGAGCTTAACGATCGGTTTAGTGATTACTTATTATGAGCAGTGCACCAAGCATGTCTGTGTTTCGAAATGTTCCTAGATCTGTACGTAATTCGTCGTTTGTCCAATGTGGTCAACTAGTTTAAAATATCCTCGTTTAAAACAATCTGAAATAAATTTGTGTGTATGTTGAAGAAAAGTTCTGCAGAATCTTAACTAATACTAATGTAGTCATAAACGATGGACTAACTTGTGAATTGATTGATCATCCCTAATAGCAAATACCTTGAATGACTGAGCCAACAAACTTATGATTTTTTTCCTCGCTGTGAAATGAAATATCATTCAACTAATGTATACTAAATTACTACTAGGTATTTGTGCTCACTTTTGTCGATAAATGTGCTGCGTGTATCAAGAATTTTCCATTATAGTTTACAGTTAATTTTCTATGAAAATGCAGTAATAGATGTTTCGTGTTTAGTCGTCTGATTGCGCAACTCCCCAGCTGCTGGAGTATGTCTTTAACCGGCCTCAAACATCCTAGAGCTACGAAATGGCATTACCATAGATGTGTAGTGCAGGTAAATGCAATTGCCCCCCTTTCCCCCTTGAATAGTGCTATACAGGAATCCAAAAACAATACAAATGAGCAATTTTAAAACTTCGATCCTTTCATCAATTCAAGTGACGGACCTTGTGGACAAAAATTTTTCCTGTAGAGTTTGTCGTATACATATTTTGCCTATTTTCATTATTAAAGGGGCGTCATTCGTTTGAATTTTATGAGCGTCTTCAAATAATCAAGATAGAAAAATTTTGTATGTAATAAAAATGCAGCCATAGTTCCCTACTACGAGGTCCTCCTTTCAAAACCACGACTTGAGCAAATTTCCTGTTTTCTAAATTTTGCCTTGTTCAAATCGTGGTTTTGATTGCTGGGTCTTGTAGTAGGCAACCTTTGCTACATTTTTGTTTATATACGAAATTTGCCTATCTTGATTATTCGAAGGGGTGTATGAAATTCAAACGAATACTGCCCACTCAATAATGAGCATAGGTAAAATGTGTATAGGACAAAATTTGTAGGAAAAATATCTGTCTACAGGATCTGTCATTTGAATTAATAATTGGATCGAAATTTCGGAATCGCTCATTTGTTATATTTTTAGATTCTTGTATAGTGTTTCCTAAAGATAAAAAGAGGCTTCGAGCGTATCGTTGAACTCGCATCTACCCCGTACTACACATCTATACTAATGCCATTTCTTAACACCGAGACATCTGTGGCAGGTCAGTGAATACTTTTTCAGCTATTGTTCGTCACTTTGCTGGTGTTCCCTGTAGTTCGTCATTAGAATAATCCTTTGTAAGGCAGTTTTAAAAAATTAACAATCGTTTTTAAATTGGTATTTCACATAATCGAAGAAATAATGGGTAGAATGAAAAACAAGCGATGAATTATCAATTCCAAAATAATGCCTTTTCTTTTTTGGCAAAACGAACTTTACCAAGTGGAAAAATTGATAAATTCGATTTCTTGCACATTCGATATATGTTGAAGAAACACCTTTTGCATGTTTGAGTACAGACAGGCGTGTAGGTAATAGATATTAATGGTACGTAAATATTGTTCTCGTTCGGTTTTTCGTCACTGTTTACCTTATCAGGGTTTGTTCTTAAATGATTGAACTAATTATGCTACAACCGATCGTCTGATCTCTCGTGCACATATTTACTTTTTTTCGTTTTTCTTAATTTAGTCACTTTACTCAAGTTGGTCGCTTTTGCATCGTTCAGTGTTGAATACATACATCGTATAATCGTGGAATTCGAAATAAAAGTTGTAACAATGTTCTGACTGGCTTAATTGGTGATTGTAGTGTTGAATGTGGTGTTTTTTCAACTTTTCAACTTTGAAGTTTTCATTTTGTAGTTTTATTTCCGATTTGATTCATACTGTTATAGGAAGTAAAATGTTATTTTGTATTTGAAGTTTTTTAATTCAGTGATGAGTGCTGATTTGTAAGTTCTGATAATCGTATTTAATACAGTTATGTAATTGACTCTACCTATGAATTTCAATGGTTCAGTGTGTACTAGTTTTTTTTTAAATTTAATTTTGATTATAACACCCTCTTATTGCTCGGTTGAAAATGCTATGAGATGCTTTAGTTGTTGTGATACAAATTATACTCTTGTTTATTTGTTCATTATTTAAATGATCGAATTTAATTTTAGATTTTTAATGCTGTAAGTCAAAATTATCATTTAATCGATTTTTTTTTGTTTTAATAATTTCCCAACTTCGGTTAAAAATATTCGAAAAGAAATTAGGACTTGAATTTTCATAAAAATTACCTTTTATTCTTTTCACTAGTATTTTATATTGTTTTAACTAAACTTCTAGATTGTTTACCTTAGCTCAACTAGCGAATAGAACACTGAAACTATACGTTTTGGTAGTAATTTGGTTCAAGTATGTTGAATAATGGAGTCACGCGATTCCAGAAAATGAATTCTCGTGTTGTCGTGCGATTAGACGTGCGTATTAATTTTTAATTCGCTGCTTAATCAATTTGGTTTTCGAGAAAAAAGCATTGAAATATTTTCCTAGAGATTTGAAACTTTCGAGCTTGTAGTAGAGCTAATATTTGAAGATGCTCATTTTAGATTTTAGTTTTAGGCAGCATGGCCGTACGCTGGTTCAGTCACTGAGAGGGGGTTTCAGAAAAAAGCACCCAAATGAGCGCAAGTTCAAAAAGCGTAGGTTTTATTTAATTGCGCTGGTAAATTCCCCTCTCCTCGCTCCTCAACACTGTAGGTAGAGATAAGTCAACATTTTTGAAGGGGCTTCAACTCTCTTGTCTTTATTTTCAAAAAAAAAAGGTTACGTTAGAATGACCCCGAGTGAAGCGAGGGCAAAAATTTACATAAAATTAAAAAATGTGCATTTTAAAGGCATTTTTGACGTTCAAAAATGTGTTAAATTTTCTTGAAATCCTTTGGGGATGTTCGAGCCTTCCGTACCACCCTCATCTCCGCCCATTTTGCTCCCTCCTTCGACTAAAATTCCGAAAGGAAATTTGTTGAAATTTTGAGTAAAATTCAAGAATATATATTACAAAAAATGCGAGGACGAAAAATCTTGTAAAATTTTGAGGATATTCATCTGTAAGCATAGAATTTTTATTTTCAAATACGTGCCTCGTTTTGTCGTTTACATGTACACAAGTGCATTTGTACATCATATTTACGGTTTTTTTTGGGCACTAGGAGGGGTTTCGACACCCCCCCCCCATAGACAGAGATTAGGGAGACATGGAAGGTTCAAGTTCTCTCAAATGTTGAGCTATCCCACCTGCCCATGAAATGTTTTCATGAAAATTTACTTAGTGATAATTTTTGCAGTTAAAAATAGTAAAACGTCGTTTGCAGTGGTTAAAAATGTCATTTGATTGCAGATTTTTGAACCCTTCATTCTTCGCTTTGCTGGAGCTGTACTGAAAGAACCATTTTTTTTTTTACGGTCAAGGTGGAGGACACAGAACCCTTCTCTAATTTTGGTCCATCTCTGCCCATAGCTCTGAGGATCTTATAAATTGTCAGTGAAAATCTACTTTCTTGATAATTTTATAATTGACAAATGACTGGTCTAGTTCCGAAGGTTACATGTTCCAAAAACGTCGAAAATGAGTGAGGCATGGTACTGGATAGTCCATTTTAAGCGGCATCGAATAGAAAAAATGTTTTTACCATCAAAGTTGGAACCATTGAGCTTCCATACGTGATCGAAATGTGAACGATTTTTGAAAGAAACGGTAACCTTGGTCTTAAAAGTCACATGATCCAACATATACTGGCGTCTCAAACCCTCAGAGAGAGGGGGGGGGGGTCGAATACAAACAGTTTAAAACAAATACGGAAATTTGATGCATAGAATTCTTGGGAATGAGTTTTTCACGTTTCCTAAAAAAAGATTTTTTGGAACATGTGACTTATAAAACTATACCCCTCAAATAAAATATTTTAAAATTTCTGTGAACGTTTGCAAATGAAAATAGTCTTGTGACGATTAAAGGCTTTTAAAGAGCTTGAAAAATTTATTCTATTTATTCGAAAAAACGAGATTTAAGAAGAGAAATTCATCTTCATTCGTCTGTAATTTTGTTAAAAATTTACCTACAAATTTCATTTTATTGAAATAATGAAAAATAAATCTTCAAATCGGTTATTTCAAGATGTTAATTGAAGTTTTAAAACGTCTATTAATGATGGAACTATCACGAAAGTAATTTTCCCATTTATTTCAAGTATCCAGAGACTAAGCATGGCCTTGAAATGAAAAGTTATAGGTACAGAGTTCTAGGTTCTAGCTTACTAAAGTTATCTTTTTTGCGGCCTTTCCCTCGATTTCACAGGCGTATACACGCATAAACGTTCATTCGTGATTTTTTAATTTTTTAATTCATTTTACGAGCTTTTATTTATGTTTTTATTTTAGTTCATATTTAATGTTAGTTCATTCGCTTCCATTCAACGATTGTTGTTTCTTCTACAGCGCGTTAAAAATAACTGCGATTTAAAATTCGACAATATTATGGAATATTATACAATATTTTTGTGCTTTGTATCATTTTATTAAATCAAGTTAATATTAATTTGTGAAAAATTTTTTTTACCAAAAGTAATAAAAGTAAGTGTATATATTACAAAGTATAAGAAATGTGAAAATTACGATTTCCCATTCTGTGTAATGTACGCAGATACGCACATTTTCGAACCAATAAATGCCTACGTTACCCGTTGCCCCCTCTCCCCTCCTCCCGCCACATAATTAGCGATATACTCGATCCATATACGAGTACTATGTAGTACGTAGTGTGTAGTATTCGTTACTGACAGCAACATTATCATTGATCAATTAGCGTCATTTTCTACTAATGGAACTGGGAAACGAGTTTCGATACATCAATGTCTTTATCGTTTTTCGGAATAATTGGCTTTGTGAATTAGTAACTCGTAGCGTATTCGACGTGTGAATGAGTTTTTAAATCATCGGGGAGAATACATTTCATTAAATTCGACTATTCGGACGGTAATTTGTTTAATTGGCTGCGCTATTACGATCATAAAAAAAAATTTATATAATATAGAGCGTATATTGAAAGCAAGATACAAATAGCAGCTAAAAGAAACGATATTATAGTTGATATGTAAGGGATAATAAAACATTGACAGATGTGGTAGGAAATACCATTCGACGTTGAACATCGATGACAAAAATACCGAATGAATTTTTGTAGCAAAATTCAAGCATTTATCGCGAAAAATATTCGCTGCATTGTACATACACACGATTCCCTCTCGATGTAGTTTATTCTTAGGATAAGTATGGAAGTTATAATTTACAATGTATTGGTAAACCAAGCTTGGTAAATATTCGTACTTATGTATTATGTGGGAAGATCTGCACAATGCGATACTTTCATATTGCGGCGAAGATTACACCAAAAGACGCAGGTGTTTTCGCTAGTGTCTTAGTGATATTTGAAAAAAAAAAAAATTTATTATTTTAAAGTACACAGACACATATCTAGCATGTGTGTCTGGTTCAGTGCTCGATGTACCTTATAACGTGTAGCAAATATGTGAAGGTCGCAGAGAAATTTCGTACTTGATGTGAGGACATTGAAATTATCTGATGTGAGTCAAAAAGTATCAAAATTTTTATTGTTCTGTTTTTTAGTCTGATTCTCTTTATCATATTATCAGTGAAAATTAGTATATTACAGACTATCAATTCATGGCAGATGGAGTGGAGAGTATCAACGAAATCCGTTTTGGAGTCCTAGAAGAATATTTATTGTGTATTTATTTTTTTTCCTCCGAAACTGAAAAATCATTTGCTCGGCTCAATACCGACCAAATTCACTCAAATTTGCACAATAGGCTTAGATTGGCGGCGAATTCAAAACTTCTGAATGGGGATGAGCTTGGGTCAAAATGCAATTATACCTAAATTTGGGGGAGGAGGTGCTGTAAGGTGAAAATAGCAAAAATTGATCCTATCGATAAAGAATTAAAAAGTGTATGCAATATCCAAAAATCAGTCTTCTAGGTCTGTTAGAAGGGGAAATACGAAAGATTTTCCGTTTTTTGACCTTGAAAAACGACAATTCCACCAATATCCACAACTTATGCATGTGCATTTAGTAGGCGATCCACTTGTATTTTTTTTTTTTTTTTTGAATTATTACTTTTTAGCCCTATTGGTTTTTTGGAGGATTTTATTATTTTTTGAATTTGTTTTACGCATATCCCCCCCCCCCATTGAGTTATGAAGTTGAAATGTGGTATACAAATTTAGCAGGGGCACTTCATCTGTCTTTTGGGATTTTTAACTTTTCAGTCCTATTCATTCCGTAACCATACGAGGTGTCTACCACGATAGATTGTCAACATAGACCCTGGAACTAGGATAAGACATCTAATTTCAGGCAGAGGGGTAAGGCGAGAATGGCTTCTGTTTGAGTTGTGACAATTTATCTCGCTGGCTGGTTGGTCTTGGCTGCGCCGTAGTTGAATTTTTGTTCAAAGTATTTCTAAATATTCCTGAATTCTGATAAACATTTTATGGAGTGGTCTTGGATACTCCCCAAGTTGAGCATTATTTTGTGAGGCGAATGCTATCTGTATTATCAGAACAGAAATTCGACCACGGCGCAGCTAAGACCGCCCAGCCAGATGAATTGGAATAACTCATGAAAATCAGGCAATATGGCTGCCAATTGGATGTCTTATCCTAGGCCCTATGTCTATAGTGGTTAAGGCTTACTACTTACATAAAACTAGCTGAAATAATTTACTCTGCTCGATACTGACCAAAGTCGCTTCAATTTGGTCAATCAGCTGAGTTTGGTGGTGGAGTTATGCCTCAATTTAAGAAAGGGGGTGATGAGGGGCCAATAACGCAAAAATTGATTGCATCTCCTCACTGCCCTAAATATGTAGGTTTTTGGTTGGGTTTTCTTATTTTTTGAGTTTTTTGAGTTTGTTCCACGTATAATTCCCTTCTAAATTGAGCTAGAAAGCTTAAATTTGGGAATTTTCGTTGTAGGGGCCTCGACTATTCAGCCCCATGCACCCCCTCACAGCTCCAAATATGTGGTTTTTTGGTCAGTTTTTCTTATTTTTTGAGTTTGTTCTTCGTATAACCGTGCTCCAAGTGAGGCTAAGAAGTTGAAATATGCTATGCCCATTTAGTAAATATCTTAGATGTGCCTTTTGCGGGTCTCGGCTTTTCAGCCCTATTGCATTTCCACACAATCCTAAAAATGTAGTTTTTTGGTCGATTTTTTTCAATTTTTAGAGTTTGTCCTTTGTATAACTCCTCTCCAAGTTATGCTACGAAGTTGAAATTCGGTATGTGCATTTAGTAAGGTTACTAGATGTTCCTTTTGAGGGTTTCGACATTTTAGCTTCGTTGAACCCTTCTTACTCTCAATACTGATTAGGAAACGCAATGCTTTTTTTCCAACTTTACAAATACCCTCCATTATAAAAATGACACTACAAAGCATTGGCTTTAAGTGCAATGTTAACCTAGTACATTGAAATTGTGGTTGTTTTTTTGCAGCGAAGTTCTTGACAACATTTCACCAGACACCCTGTTGATATAAAAACACCAGATCCAGGAGCATTTATTTTATTACATAGTTTGCTTTTGAAAAATTTGAACGTTTTCGATCATTCGATAATATATTTAAATATGAATACACGTTGAATATGGAATGAGATTTTCTCCACGTATTCATATTACGTATATAGTAAAGGTATTCCGATTTACACTATTTACACCGGCGTAACGGCGCGCCGGCCGTGCCGTATAAACCCAGCACATACATATACATGGAGACCATGGTCAAACATATTTTGCATTATTCAAAAACTTGTTCCCATTAGATAGGTACGTGAATATGTACCTACGAAGTATACAATACACATACTAGATGTTGCTCACCGTAGTAGACGTACGACGAGAATAGGCGAACCAAAAAAGACCAAGGCGGAGGGGTTTGTGTACCTCGTGTTGCTCATCCCTATGGAAATTCATAAAATATTCACGAGTCACTTTATCTGCGCCGTTTAGCACTCCGCACTATTTGCCCGGCCTCTTCTGGCTTCACTAATAAATCAGAAAGTTCCAATACGTATAGGTAATGTTACCCTGGCATATCTTGTTCCGTTTTCCCTTCTGTTGTTACGGCGATCTTCTGCTGGCCACTCGCAGTGTGCCCGAAAATTCAAATACATATGTTAATCTATTTATCGAATTCAAATCCTTTTGTATTGGTAAACGCATGTATTGTTTTGACGTTTTCTTCCCGAATACTGGTGTCGTGTCATGTTGCAAAGTAGGTAGCTCGTGTCTTCTTTGATATATGTGTGTGATATCTTTTTTCCTTGACAGAATAAGTTATGCAACTAAACGTACGGTTATGGTTATGGTTAGGTATTCGTGTTCTGTGATACGTGTAAAACTGGATTAAAGGTGACTTGATACAGTTTGAGTTAAGTTCGAGTTTCTGATGATAATTGGATAGTGTTTTAGAACAGTTTTTTTTTTTTTGTTAAATGAGTTCAATTTATTGGAGTGTTTAGAGTTGCCTGAATGCTTAAGTAGTCATTATCAAACTGCTAGTTATTACCTGTAACATTCTATGAAAAGAAGAAGCCTGATTATCGTAAAATATTTGAATTATGTAGATTGAGAAAAGTTCCCAACCAGTGGTAGGAGTAGAAGGTGATTTTAAAGTGCGTAATTCAGACCATCAAAAGGCACATTAAGAACTCCACTAAATTTAAATGCCAGATTCATGATTATATAAGAAAAAAAATCATAATTCGTGTCCTCACTTTGCTAAGCTGCTCACGGTGAAAAAAAAAACTGACCAAAAGACTAAATTTTTTGAAGTTGCGAGAGAGTACAATGAAGCTGAAAAGTCGACCCCGCTCCCCCACAAGACACATCTAAGGCTTATACTAAATTTCAACTCCCTAGCTCCATTTGGAAGGAAGTTATGCGAAGACTGAACTCAAAAAATAATAAAAACCAACTAAAAAACTACTTTTTGAAGGCATTGAGAGGGTGTAGGGAGGTTAAAAAGTCGAAACCCTAAAAGGCACATGTATGGCTACTTAATCTACATTCCAATTTCAACTTCCCAGCTCAGTTTGGATGGGAGATGAGGGAGAAACTACCTTTTTTCAAAGTCAGAAAAAGAAAAACCCTCATTTCTTCTCTTTTAATTGACATAGTGGCTCATTCCATGTTAAAACGATCCAAAAAGTAACTCGGGTCTTTCGATTTCGCTTAAAAATTGATTACGAGTTCCTTTCGGTGATGGTCTTAACTTATAATGGAGGGGGGGGGGTGGCCCTAACAATTTTCGAATAATCATGATTTTTTGTTGAACAAATTCAACTTTGAAGGTTCATATTTCAAGATTGGTTGGACTTGGGATAAATCTGTTCGCGCAGTTTTGTTGGTAATTCAATGGAGATTCAAAATTAATGTTCAAAATTTTGAAAGTTCAAATTTGAACTTCTGGAATGAAAGCTCAACTTTTCACAATGAGTGTAAAAATTGAAAGCTACCAAATAAAAACTTGAAAAAATTATCACAACTGGAACTTTCTACGCTAGTTTTAACTAATTAATTTTCAAAATGAGATTTCAACACCCCTGAGAGGGCTGAGAGGGGGGGCATAGTGGTTTTCAACTTTGGTCAGAATTCAAAAAAATGGTAAGAGTAAAGCGACATATGGGTTTTTACTATCTCGAAGACGTTGAGTTTGATTATCGGCTTAATTTTCTGATCCGACTCCTCTAAATGCCCCCATCAGCCCCCTCAATATGATCAAAATTGAGAGAAATTTAAAAAATGAATTGGCATATCGATTGTTACATGAATATTTACTTATTTTTTGGGTCCGTTTCCCGAATGCCCCCCTAGCTGCCTGAAAAATGAAAAAATACTGGAAAATGATTAAAATGACGTGTAACATATTGATTGTTATAAGCAGGCCTTTTTTTGTCAATTCTTTTTTTGAAGGGACATTGATTCTGGAAAGCTGTAAGTTCATGATTTTTTGTACCCCTCTCCACCCCTTGCCGCTGTGTCTTGAGGAAAAAATCGAAGTAAACCAGATGAAAAAGGAAAAAATGAGGGATTGATATCGGTTGATATACATTTTTGAAATTTAATATTCCATTTTTTTGTATTATTTGAAGTTTTTGAAGTGTTTAGCAAAGAGTTCAATCGATTTTTTTTCATGACACTTCAAAAATCAAAAATTTCAAAAAATACAATTCACTGGAGTATAAAATTTCGAAAATGTGTATCAAGTGATATCAATCTCCAATTTTTCCGTTTTCAGCTAGTGATAAGAGATGACCCGTTCATGAATGAAACGATTCGAACAGTCCGGATTTTGAACTATTAAAAAAATCCCAAAAAATTTTTTGTAAGCTTACCAAATTAGTTTTTTTTCCATTTTTTTTTTCAGTTTTATGGCAATTTTTTGATATTTTCAAAATTTTCTTTGGAGGAAAGCTCTGATTATAAGTGTTTGTGTGCAGCTTTCAATGGAATAAGAATGCTTTTTCAAGTCCTCACTCAGATGTTTTAGAGTGCAAATATTTTCTGATATGAGGATTATAAACTTCTCGTAGATTATAATGACGGATTGACCTACCCTGACTAACATGTTCTGAAGATCGCAGTGAGAATTGTATCGTGCTCAAAAACATCGTAATCATTTTAACGTCTTGCTCAATCATTCTGGTTTTGAGAAATAATAAAAAAGCATCTCGAAAGTGTGCTAATAATGATGATTTAAAGAAAAAATCGTTTATAGTAAACATGGTAAAAGCTGATCTTTGAAAAAAAGTCGGTGTGCTGATTGGTTTTTCTTTGATTCGAAGATTTGATCAATGATTTTCATCATGTCAAGTGTACTATATACATGCTTACGTATAGGTTTTTACGATTTGGGTATACGTTTGTACGTGCTGCGTGCACATTTACGCGCACTTATTCGTTTAATAAACGAACGTACTTACGTACACTACTTAGCATGTGTACAAGTAAATACATTTACACACATACGATATTTTATGATCGAGTAGCGTCGCGTTATTAATTAAGGCGATCGTTCTATATTTACAAGCATGGTCGAGGAAGCGGACGTTTGATGTATACCAAAGCGCTGTATATGAGAGAATACCTCCCGCTCGCCTCGTTCGTTGTACATAAATCTTTTTCCTATGCGCGCATTTTACTAGCCTATATTATAAGGCAGGCAGGCTGCTCCCTGCAGTTGGCATCTATCAACGATTATCGTGCCAGTTTCTCGCCGGCAGCCACTCGTCCGAAACACCATCGTTTTTCTAACGTAGTTTTCCTAAATCGTGTATATTTTGCACACGAATAACAGACACTTCAGATTTGTCGAAAAATTTTTTCCAATTTTTTTTTTTTTTTTTCTGGTTTTAGAATTGAAGAAGTATTTTGTTAGAATTCCATTATTTCGCCCGAAGAATTTGGTACATCCGTATTGTTTTCAAAAAATAGTAGTACTTTGGGGAAAAATCGTCTGCAACGATAGAATATTCTGTATTCGGATACTCGCTAGAGATTTTAATAAAAATTTTATCGTATTAAAATATCGAATATGAGATTTAATTACGACAGAAAATTTCGAATCAGAATTCGTGCCATAATTCACTTGTGATGGCATAGCGTACGAAGTAAATTATTTTATATTCATGGTCGGTTTTCCCGTTGGAATTTTTGCGCACTTTGTATCTATCGTCTGTTATTTAGCTCTTTTTTTTTTTGCAGTATATCTGTTTCTCATAATGGTTTCTTTGTGTGTGTCTGTATTGAGCTCATAAAATTAGTACCTAGATATAATATGTATTTTTACGATGTAGACCACACATTGCAAAAAGGTTTTTGGAAGTGAATTTTCAAGTAATAGCATTTTCCTCTTCGTTAATCATGTTGGCGGTCGTCTGGTTAGAAAAATATTATGAAAAAAATTAGGCTATAGTGTTCTAAAAGGAAGTCGTTAAAAGAATTAATTCCAATTGTAGCCTAATTGCGTATTGCTCGGACGTTCTTAGGATGATAAATTTTCATAGTCGAATTCAATCGAATGAAAGTAGTAATGTAAATGAACCATTATTTATAAGCTACCTGTTTCGACGTAACGAAGTTGCATGGGTGCGAAAAGACGTAGAATTTAAAATGTTGATTGTTTGTACTTGTTTTGAAAAAGTACAATTTTCTTGGTATGGTGAATATCTTGGCTGCGTGAGTTTTATCGTTGAGTTTGAGAGATTTTTTTAAGTTGATCAATCACTCAATAACCGTTCACTATTTTATTTATGAAAAAATTTCGTCGTCTGATTTATTAAATGTTGGAATCGATTTTATGCGGATAGATTTTGTTCACACTGCGATATGAAGTTGATATTAAATTTGATAATTTTCTCATTTTCACATCGGAAAAAAAAAATAATGAAAATTCTTCCGGTATAAAAATAATTTCCAAACCGACCACCACTGCTGACATGTGTACTGTCTGACGCGGACACATATATCAAAACGTGTCCATAAATCTTTCGTGTACTTTATCGTCCATAAAGCTAAATTTATTCGAAATAAGATAAACTTGGTGTGTGAGGAAGAGAGATGAAACGATGGTGAGCCAGTAACGCAACATCAACACGATTGAAAAAAATACGCTTCATTTTTTTACACGTGGTAATAATTTGTTTTTTTTTCTCTCATTCATTCTGCCTCTTTTTTTTCTCTCTCTCTCTCATTCTCTCTCTCTCTCTCTCTCTCTCTCTCTCTCTGTATAAAAATCATCTACGTAAATAATGATCCGGTTAAACGTACCGAAAATCAACAAAATAAACCTGCCTTCGTGGTGACGAATTAATGGAGCGACATGGACGTCGCTTTTGAGGCAGCTTTCTGTATCAGAGCGAGATTCTTTTTTTGCTAGCTGGTAAATTTCCAAAAGAAATGCTGCCCTAATACCGGATTTGGACTTGAGCTAAGCCTTTTTTTTTTTTTTTTTTTAAATTTCTGATTCGTATATGATTTTTATATGTTTTTCAAAGCGTTTGTGTAGAGGTCGTTATGGTTTTTTTTCTTTTTTATTTTTATGACGAAGATTCTACTCTTGGAAGACTGATTGGTTACAATGCTAAAAAAAGGATGTGGAAAATTTACCTGCAAGATGATTTAATTGTTGAAAATAGTCATCGTCTACTCGAACCTACTCTGGAAATTTGTACCGGTGTTTTTTATCGGTCTTCGATGAGTAAATTTTGTCTTTACCTCGAAATATTTATTTTACAAGAAAACTTGATTTATTTTGACGATCTGTTGTTCGTTTTGAATTTTAAACTGCTTCAATCTAGTTGCGGTGAATGGTGACGTTCGAACAAATATTCTTCATGAAATGTGGTTCTTTGCTGCTAATTCATTTCTACTCGAAGACAGTCAGATTTGGATTAAACGTGGATATATTTTTTTTTTATTATTCGGCTTAAAGCGAACATAATACGGTAAAGCGAGCTTAAATGCGGCTGTACTCTTTTGAAAAGTCGTACTAATTCCAAGATCCGATTTGAAAGATATCTTAATTAAAATACTACGAGTGCTTTTCTGAAAAACCTTATAATAACCAGTCGTCAGTATAAGAAAGCTCGTCGCTTTACAACGATGAAATAAAGAAATTTTGCTTACTTACTGCGAAGTATAGAAAATAATTTTATGTTTTCTTCTGCAGTATCGACCGAAGTGGTGAATGTCGAAATTATATTAATTTCGACATTGTGTATTTCATGTCGTAACTTGTAGTCTTCCTGACGTTTCTGTTCGGATTATGTTTATTTTGAAAAATCTTCTTATCCGATTTCAATTTTAATTCTAGGTATTTATTCTTTTTCTGGCCATGATACAGTGTACTCGGCTTTCACGATAGATTTAGTGGCTTGTATTTTCCATTTTTTGTTTTTTCTTAGAAAAACCTATTACAGACAATTTTAAGATAAAGGAATGAAACGAAGTATTTCTCAAGTTTGAACTTTTCTTCAAGATTCCTAATATTCCATATTTGCGTCTCCCCGCTTTTAAATGCTGACTGTACAGTCTTGGTCCTCCCAAAGTTACTTCATTGTAACATTGCAAGCGAGGTATTAAAGGGTATAAAAATTTTATGCTGATTACAAATATTTTTTGTCATTTTTTAAAGAACATAACCAGGTAGGATTATGGTGAATCGATCGAGATTTTTAAACTATCCAGTTCAAGTTTGTCCCAAAGGTCTGAAAAAGTACCTGGTAAAAATTTTAGTCCCCTACTTCAGCACTAATCCGTTATATGAAAAAATTTAGGTAAGCATTGTTGACAGGCTCGTGCACATGATCGGTCCAGGGGAAGGGTTTGAGAGATGAATTCTAATTTTCAGAGGTTCATAAATCTCAAATTTGATATTGTGCGAAAAATTTGAAAAAGTTGTATTTTTAATCATCCAAAGCTGCATTTTTAAAAATACTTGAAAAATTTATGCAATTTTTTGGACTTGATAGCCTAATTTTCTAAGAAAATTCACATTTTTTTCATCCATGGGAGAGGTTTGCTCCCTCCCTCCCTTCCCCTCCGCCCACACGAGCTTAAGTTTTGATGATAAATATTACTCGTATTTCGAGCATATTGAGGCTATACGAAGGTCCAGTGACAAGTAAGAGACCAAAATTTTCTGCAGTGACTTCAGACCTTGGGGACCAACTTGTACGGAATAGTTTGAAATTTTGAAAGTTCCATCCCTGAGCTGATTCATGATTCTTAACAACTAGTTACGTTCTTTGGAAAATAACCGTTTTATTACACTTTGGGCTTCAAAAATTAGGGATGTAAAATAAGTTTTGATGTTTCAAGTCAAATATTTCTAATCAGCGTGAAATTTAAATGCTTTTCGGTACCTACAATGAAGTCGCTTTGAGGAGTCAGGGCCATACAAAAAGCATTCAAAAGTAGGGGATGGATTTGCAGGATTTTTTGTGGATTTAGTATATGATTAATACCTCACCTTTACAAATACGATGAGCTAAAAAATTTTCCCCAACTGTTTTGTCCGGGTCTAGCTCTTCTTCCAAGAATTTTAATCCCGAAAAAATAAAAAAACTCGATCAAAAACCCACTTTTTTGAGACTGTTAGTGGGTGCAAGGAGGCTATAAAGTTGAATCTCGCAAGAAACACATGTGTGGCCCTTATTAAGTCTGGATACTAAATTTCAACTTCTTAGCTTAATTTGAAGGGAATTCAAGAGGAGAATACTATTTTCATGGGCAAGAAGCAGACCCCCCCCCCACAATATCTCCCTTCCTAATTGACCTAGGAGGCTGATTTTTGAATGTGTTCTGCAACTTTTAATTCTCCATCGATTGGCATAAAAAGGAACAATTTCTGTGATTTTTGCCCCTGAGCACCCCTTCCCCAAAATTTGGGTATAGCTGAATTTTGACCCAAGATCATCCCCACTCAGAAATAACGAATCCGCCGCCAATCCAAACCAACAGTTCGAATTTGACCGATTTTGTTCCCGTATCAAGCTGAACAAATGATTTTTAGTTTCTGGCGGAAAAAATCACTGACAATATGACATAAGAAATCAGCCTAAAAATCACACTCACTGATTGTTTTTCGTCTCTGTATTAAATGCAAAGATACGAATGTCGTTATCGATGGAATATTCTTATATGTGGAGGTTGTAAAAGATTTCTTAAAGTGGATTCTGGTTAGCATTTTCTTCATCAAAGTAAAGAAAGGAAGTGCCAACGTAGCATGTGCTTGAAGGTCGAATGGTTAAGGGGGGGTTGTTTAAAATGCGAAGTTATTGTGAGATTGATACAATATGATATTTCATGAAGCAAGTAGTTGAAAAAATTTATCGATTACATTTTAATATGAATTTCTTAATCTTCTCGTGTTGTATACCAGAATTTTTTTAGATTAAGGGTCCACTGATAACTTATATAGCTCATTTTGTTGAGAATTTAAAGTAAAACGACATATGACTTGATATATTTTTATGCCAGAGTTAGTAGTCTGTGATGCACCCAAAGGGTGCTACCAGGCTATGGCCCTCCTTAAGTGTGATAAAAATTGAAAGTTTTGTTCTATTCACATCGAATTTAATACCCAAATCACTGAGAACCCACCACTTTCTTAATAAACTTCAAAATTTGAAACTCAACCGACGAGAAGTGCATTTTTTTAAGGGCTTAAAGTTATCAATTTTTGCAAAATTTCTTCCTCGCTACGCTCAAGATTTCATGTTTAACCTTTCCCTTGAAAAATGTTTGGGAGCCCCTATGATAACAGTGGTTTTGGGGGTTTTGGTTTTCTCTGTAGGGATTAGGTCCGGGTTGAAAGAAATTATGCTGATCACCTTGGTGATTATGGCCACAATTATTATTTATTAGGAATTCGTTACATCTCTATTACCTACATCCATTTATAAATTGTAAAATCGTATTTTTTCGAGTGAATTGGGTTATTAAAACCACTTCAACACGAAGCAATATAAGTTACTGCCCTGAAGGAAAAAATAAACAAATCATTCGAGCAGGTATATGTTGTGTATTTGTATTTGCTGCTGTATGCACGATGTGATCGTCAGATTCTTCCACTCTTCTTCTCTTGTTCGCTATTATATGTCTGTTTTGTTACCTTATACTGTTTCATATACTGTGCAGCTCTATCTACCAAATACTACACTATACATATAGGCATCTATACCATCTAACCTACCTACCTACCTACCTACCTAATGTATAAATGCTCGTGACGCGATGATAATTAACGTTTTAGATTTAGCGAGCTCACATTTACAGTAGGTATATGTATGTGTGATGATGTACTGTATATAGAGAGTTATACAGGTTTTAGTTGAGCCAATACTCTGCACTTGGCTCTACGCGTTTATACTGGCCCCCCGCTCTACTCGTATCATCGGGTGCACAATTGGGTCGGGGCGTTTCGTATTTACCTGACAGTTCATTTTTGCGGAGCATTTCCCCATGAAAGCCGCATTACGATTTACCCTTAATTATTACAACCCTCGTGATTAGTCCGTTGTCATTATCGTTATTAAAACCGTTATAGTGTACGCGAAGCTCTGAAGCAGTCGGATATTGTTATTGTTGTTATTATATTTAGTCATCGTTGTTGGTTTGTTTGATTTTGCGCGCAACAAGCCGCTTAATTAACTATTATATTATCGAAAATTATTGTCGTCGTACGGGTCGCGTATACTAAACAGGTCCACGGTATCGATGCTGGTGGCCTTTTTCCCCGCATTTTGCTGCTCGTTTTGTACTTTCGTTAATAAGGGTATATATCTTATTAATAACGTAGATACGATGTAAAGATGTTGAAGGGTAGGTTTCTTTGGTTGAGGGGTCAAAGGGTGGAGGAAGAGTGTCTTTCGATTACAGCTTATACTTTTACATTGAAGTGAATTTGGTTTTATCCGGAATATTGGATGGGGTTTTTAGTATAAAAAGTATGAACTCTTGGCTGATATTTCGTTAGAATGGAAATTAATGATTGATATGGCGTGTCAAGTTTTAGCTGATGAAATCTTTAAAAGAAGAAAAAAAAAAAATAACGGAGCGATGCTTTTTCATGATGAGAGGCTTGAAGAGAAACATCGCTTCGCAATGCTCTTTCCCAAGTAGCATTGCGGGTAGGAACGGTGCAATGCGGCCAAGAAGTCGAGACCCCTCAAAAGGCACATTTAGGGCTCCTACTAAATGTACGTAGCTAATTTGAACTGCTTAGCTCAATTTGGAGAAGAGTTATGCGAGGAACAAACTCGAAAAATAAGAAAAACACGATTAAAAAAACACTTTTTTGGGACTGCGAGGAAGTGAAATAGGACTGAAAAGTGAAGACCTCCCAAAAGGCACATCTAGGAACCCCATTAAATTTATATACCTAATTTCAAGTTCCTAGCTCAATTTGGAGGAGAGTTATGCGAGGAACAAACTCAAACAAAAAGAAAAATGAGAAAAACCTATCAAAAAATCACTTTTTTGGGGCTGTGAAGGGATACAATGGAGCTAAAAAGTCGAAATCTCCAAAAAGCACGTCTAGGGCCCCAAATAAATGTACATATCAAATTTCAACTTCCTAGCTCCATTATGGTTGGGAAATGGGGAGGAACAGCTCATTTTTGAGGTCAAAAAGGGGGAAAAACCATATCTTCCCTCCTAATTGACTTTTAGAAGGTTAATTTTGGGATATGTTATGCAACTTTTAATTCTTTGTCAATTGGTTTAAACAGGGGCAATTTTTGCGTTTTTGACCCCCTCAGCACCTCCGCCCCTATTTGGGGCATTACTGAATTTTGACCTAAATTCATCCCCACTCATGAATACCCAATCTGACGCCAAATTGAGCCGATTGGCCGAATTGGAGCGATGTAGGTCGATATTGAGCGGAGTAAATGATGTGTGTGGGGGGGGGGTAATTATCTGACATGTCTAATAATTGTATTAATAATCTTTTAGGATCCCAAAATGGATTTTGACTTAAAAAATCAGGCTAATAATTTTAGCCCGACTTTCTATGTCATTATGTCAATAAAAACTAGGCTATTATGATCTGTCGACTTATGGCGGACGAGAGGGGAATATAAACAAAATCCGTTTTGGGGTCGTCAAAAACTATAATGACCATTTTTGGCCATGTCAGATATTATTTTCATTTTTTCCCCGAAACTGAAAATTATTTGCTCAGCTCAATACCTACCAAAATCGATCAAAGTGAGGGAAGTAGGTTTAGATTAACAGTAAATTTGGTATTCTGGAGTGGGGTTGATCTAAGGTTAAAATTAAGTTGTACCCAAATTTGGGGGAATGGATGCTGAGGGACTAAAATCGCAGAAATTGTTCCTTTTTGAGCCAATTGATAGAAAATCCGAAGTTGTACAACATCTCCAAAAATCAGCCTACTAGGTCAATTAGGAGGGGGGATGTGAAGATTTTCCTCCTTCTTGACATCGAATACGGCCTGTCCCTCCTCTATCTTCCCTTCAAATTGAGCTAGGAGGTTGAAATTTGGTATGTAGATTTAGAAGGAACCGTAGATGTGTCTTTTGAGGATTTCGACTTTTCAGCTTCATTGCACCCCCCCCCCACGTGATTTTCTGTTGAGTAGTAATTTATTGTTCTTGATTTCGAAAGCGTGCATTGTGTAGTAACATTATTCACTCCAGAAATATTGAAGATATTATCTATGAAGATTGTAATTTTGCTCAAGCTGGACGAATGAGGGAATAAAGTAGCGATATTCGTATTGTAGGTACTAGGTACTAGGTACATTCCGCTGTCTAGTAGTCGATAATTCATCGTCAATGAATGTGCAATGTACGACATCGTGAGGCGAATTTTATAATTAAAAATATCTACCTTTTCGGGTTTCGAAGGAAGAGATGCTTTTTCGTATAACCGTCACAAATCGACCCTTCGAAATTCCGCCTATCCACTATGCAAGATACAAGCTGGGCCAAAACAAAACAAAAAGAAAATAATAAATCAGATTAAACGTTGTTGCCTCCCTTCTACACCCTCGATTCACCTCTGCTCAGACAGCATCACGTACATCGATAATCGGTCTGAAAAAGCGTTTTTAATTACTAAGAAACCTATTAAAGCTACACCGTTTTCTTCTCCCTTCGCTGCCGCCTTTGCCCTTATCGTTGGCTCGTGCTAAGGAAAAAGACAAATGAAAATACTGCCGTCGTTGTTGCGTTCGCGGCATCATGTCTTGTAAACTGGACGAAATGGAAACAAACCCCTGTCTACTTCGACTGATCTTGGCTAATTCCCTCTTCGTCGTCGTTGGGCGAACAATTAGCTCGAAAGCGCGTTTATACACGATCTATCTTTTACGACTACTACCGAGTTACACATCAACCTACATATTCATCATTATTCACCAAGCCTCTATGATTAATGATTTACCTTTATTTAGCTAGTGTTTCGCGCCTCTTATCAACACCTTTGCTTATGGTATATTCGAGCTGTCTTACTGTACTTCTGCTCGCTTCTGTCTATTTCTAGCTGGTTTTACTTTCTTGAACCGCGAAATGTTTTCCTTTTCCATATGTTTTGAGTGTAAGCAAAATGCGCGGTTTTTAAAACGACCGTGTGGATTTACCCTTGCTTTTCGAAGAGTTGAAGATAACATCGAGCTTATTGACTGTTGAATGCAACAGTAAATTGGATTTTACCTGTGAAAAGATGCCGTTGACCATGATTGCGACACTTGGCTTTCTGAATGGAATTGTGAAGAAATAATAATTTTTATCGTTACTGAAAAATCTTCACTTTCAAATTGTTATTATTATGAGCTGTGTGAAATTCTAGGTCATATTTTAGCGACCTTTTCAAAATTATTTTGATTGTGAATTTTCGTGTAGACAATTTTAAAATTAAGTATGTGTTTCAAAATACACCAGCGAAAGAATGAGGTGGTAATTACGATTGCATAATTTCCGTTTAGACGAAAAATGTGTTATTGTAATATTTTAGGTAGGTACGTATGTGAAAAAAATTAGTACAGGTGATGTTTTGTTGGACGTAGGAGACGGATTTATGAATGGTTGCTTATTTAATGTGCGTATAGTGTTGTATTTATGGGTTTACAATTAGATAGCCGTGTAGAGTAGAAATATGACCACTTATTGTGTCTATTCAGATTGAAATTTTGCAAAAATGTTTTCTTTTTTACCTTTAAATTTAGAAAGTTTTTTTTTTTTTTTTATTTTAATAATAATTATAATTTTAAATCGAAAGTTCGATGTGTCAAAGTCCAAGAGGTGCGGGTAAGGGCGAAATTTATACGTTATATTGTTTGCAGAGTAACTTTTAAGCATCGAAGGATTATGAATGACGACGCGAGAAGTATCGTATTGTAAGTATAAGTAAAAGGCAAGCAGAACGTCTCGACGTGAAACGTTACCGAAGCGTATTATGTATATCTATATCTACATAACTGACGCATAATAATCAATTTCAACTTGGGGATTCTCTCTCTCTCTCTCTCTCTCTCTCTCTCTCTCTCTCTCTCTCTCTCTCTCTCTCGCTTCGTTCGCCAATTATCAAAGTTTACCGAGGTTAAACAATAATAATTAAACTATTTAAGACATTTACGCTGCTTTTCTTTTATCATCAACTACTCCGCGCTCGTTTCACTTCTTTATCCAATCCCTCTTCTTCTTCTAACCTACTCACAGTCGAATAAATTTATTAAATACTCCTAACATAAACACGGTTTTAACGAACGGACGTGTGTTTAGTTAAACGTCAAGATCTGTAGAATCGCTGGTGTTAGAAAAATGAAGTCTTGAACAGCGTTAATCGTAAGTTGGAATTAATTTAGCGGGTTTTTTCCCTTCCTGCGAATGTGCGATAGTAAAAGCTCTCGAGAATGATGTAAACGATGAATAATTTCGAGAAGAGAGGAAATGCCAAGTTTGGGAGTTTCTTCGCCATGTCCAAAGCCACCTGTTCCCAAGTGTATTGGCACAGAAAAGAAGAAGCGATTTGCTCATAGCAATGTATTCGAAAATCCGACGAAGCAGTTTCCGGATGCTTATCTATTTTATCCATTTTTCTTGCCTATCAGTGTTTTCCATTAGCTGGACTAACCTTACCAATTTATATCATTTTTAAAGAAGATATAAGACGAACCCTCGTTATCAATATTTCCTAAAAATTTTCATCCTCCCATCGTTCGAACTTTGAAACCTAGAAACAAAAGTTTACCTATAAGGGCTCATAACATTGTCATTTGATCGTGCGAGGACACACAGCAGCCAATCCAAAATCGAAGAATATGGATTTTCTCGTAATTTTTAAAATTTTATAAGTCCTTAGAGAATCAAAACAACATTGGGAGTGATTTTTTTAACATGAATAATTGAATATGTCTTACGGTGTGTGGAGGGGGGTGAGATGTCATTCTGTGAAAATCGTCACGTTATTTAATTGTCACTAAACATCTTCAGGTTTTTATGAAACGGTTTTTTCAGTGTTGCCAACCACGATAATTTTCCGTTAAATTTTCCGAGGAATTTTAAAAAGTGAACCGGTTTTATTGAAAAATTCAACTTTTATGTCGAGAAAGGCAAATTTAGGATTAAAATGTGATGTCGACAATTGTTTCTTCAGAAATGCAGATTAATTTTAATGAAAAGTAATCTCTATACTTCATTTCCTATTGGTTGATGAGCATTTGCTTACTTTCTTCCAGCTGCCAAGTCGAATGAAACAGGCTCTAATCTTATGAGTGTTTGATAATTAAAGATGAATTTTGTAATAAAAAGCAGAGGTGGAGTAACCACCGCCCCATTACGAAAAAAGGAGGAATAATAAAGCTGAAATTATCTATTAATTTTCGTGTTTTCATAATTTTCAATAAATTTTCTTCCATTTTTACCCATTTTAGTCAATTTTTACCACGTTTTTTTCCTTGTTTTAAGTCAATTTTTACTGTTTTTCAACATTTTTTCGTTATTTTTTTGATCAATTTTCCTCACTTTATGCCCAGTTTTGTCAAATTTCCATCCTGCAATAATTTTTAACGATTTTTGGTCGATTTTCCCTTGTTTTTCAATATTTTTTCATGATTTTTGATTAATATTCTGCACTTTTTACCAAATTTTTACCAATTTTCTGATGGTTTTCAATGATATTTAACAATGATTTCGGTCAATTTTCATCCAATTATCAATATTTTTTCGTTATTTTCGATCAGATTTCGTTATTTTTTAACATTTTTTCATAAATTTTGATTAATTTTTTGCACTTGTTACCTAATTTTTCATGTTTTCAATGATTTTTTCCAATGATTTAGGTCTATTTTCAACCATTTTCCGCTATTTCCGATTAATTTTCTTCATATTTTTACCCAACTTTCGACTGTTTTTACAATCTTTTTCATTTTTTTGCAATTTTTACTTACTTTTCAACATTTTTTCATGATTTCTGATAATTTTTTTTCAATTTTTACTCAATTTTCGATTTTTTTCATATTCAAGGTCCATTTTTATCCATTTTTGTCAGTTTCCCAATATTAAAAAAAATCAACTGATCAATCTTTTTCAGCGTTACATATCCATGATCTACAATTTTTCTCTGAAAGAGAAAATTGCTTAAATTTTTTCATATCTTATTTCAATTTTCACCTATTCTCGTCAAACTTTTGCCAATTTTCAGTGATTTTCAACGATATTCTTCCTGATTAATTTATCAAATGTTTAACTTCAATAATTTTAATAATTTTTTGCATTTTTCATTATTTTTTCGTGATTTTTCATCATTTTCTATACGTTGCACCAACCGAATTTTTTGATGATTTTCACCCACTTTGTAATTATTTTTTGTTATTTTAGATTAACTATTTTCGCTTTCACTAATTTTGACCAATTTTTTAGCCGATTTTCGATAATTCCTATCTATTATCTTTTTTATATTTCTGATAAATCTTCACCGATTTTTCTCAAATGTTCATCCAATTTTAGATGATTTTCGACGATTTCTTCATGATTTAGGTTAATTTTCACCTACTTTTCAAGATTATGTCATGATTTTTCATAAATTTTCTGCCTTCTTTGTCCATTTATATTGTATTTTTACCCAATTTTCGATGATTTTCCATAATTTTTTTTTTCATATTTCAGGTTCACCCATTTTTGTTAAATGTTAATCCAATTTTCTAGTCAATTTTCATAAACTTTTCAACATTTTATCGTGATTTTTGATTAATTTTTTGTATTTTTTACTCCGTTTTGTCAACATTTTTATCTTCAATGATTTTTAATAATTTTTTGTTGAATATTCATTAATTTTTTAAGTTTTTTCGTGTTACATTCCTTTTTTTTTACTTTTCACTCATTTTACCCAGTTTTTGATAATTTTTAACGATGGCCACGATTTTTTTCTTGATTTAAATCTATACAGCTTCAAAATAACAGTTTGTGTAACTTTTTTTCAAAAAATGTGAGATTTATGAATAGTTTTTCGTTCTTTTTACATGTTTAAGATTTCTGTATGACGTTTAAATTAATCAATTCCATCGAAGGTTGGAATGGTACAAAAATGCCATTAGCTCTTCTGCCAATCCGTCGTTGGTTTCAACTCGAAATTCACTACATTATATAAAAATCCCGAGATCTATGCTTTTTTTGCTAATTTTTAATTCAATTTGGAGCCTCCACGGTCACAATTTGAATTTAAAAGGAGAATGTAACGTTTTAGGGAACAGTCCAGCACCGCTTTCGTAATACTCGTCGATTTCGAATTTTTTTAATGGTTCATCGTAGACTTCACGAAGAATTTTCTTCGTTTCATAGTACTCGTCACGTAATATTTGTAATGTCTAATTATATGAAATATTTTATTTGATTTTTATTGCATTGGCTTTTGAACTTTGTAATCGATTATACGTGTGACTCTGCGGGTATATTTTATATTTTATAACTGCGGTATTTTTGCCAAAACGCTGCTTTACACGTTCGTACTGGTACATACGAACATTTATTTACGAAAACGATGACGTTATACGAAGTATGGTAGGTCAGTACTTGGAAATGGACGTAGTTTAAATTTAATCAACGCCCGGCGAATTTCACCTCCTCACTTGGTTCACACACAAATGTACTTGGACTTACGTATTGCAGCACTTTTGGATGACATGTGGATTTTATTTGATACTAGTCCGCATTAATTTTGATTTAGTTTTCGTTAAACGGGCCCTACTTCTTTCTAATTGCGGCGTTTCTTGTTGTAAAGTCTTTTTAGTAGATGGTTAAGCAACGATACTTACTAGGTAGGTTTTGTATGTATCATACGTGTACTGTAGTGTGTGGTTTGCATGCACCATGAACGTATGAAATGTACATTTAGATACATGTGCGTTTCCTGAATTATAGGTACGTCTACATACTTACATGATATGATACCGGTGTATTAATCGAGTCGTACGTGTAAACGAACGTTTGAGTATATGTAATGTATAGGCTTGTCACGGTGCGGTGATAAGAGAAAGAAGATAGCGAGGAGGGTAACACGACACAGTCAAAAGTGCCAGCTTGTTTCTTGAGACGAAGTTGCGATAATTTACGTTCGCGAGTACTGGGTATTAAAAGTATGCTGTGCTGTCTTTTCACATGTTGTGGCGTGTGTTTATATGCGTAGCTGTCTACGTCTTTTACACCCGTTATGGTTTTGAGGGGTGATTAGTATACAAGGTGTCATACGAAAAGTGTACGAAGTTGGTAGTGTGAGCGTTCATAGGTACAATGCCAAATACGAGGAATGGAATAGAAATATTTCCGTCTTTTTGGTGAAATATTGGTCCGATTGGGACGAAATGGGAGGGGGGAGTTGAATTTTGTCCCTTTTGTGCTTAAATTACGGCGAATTAATATGTAGCAGGGAAAGTCTTCATGGTTTTGTTTCTTATCTCAACTTATCAAATTTTATCATGACTATAAAAATGACAATAACATTTTCTGTAGAAAATTTGATGATCTTTAGTTTTGTACCGAGCTATTTTTAATGCACTATCAATAGGGGCCAAGATATCTACAGAAATACAAATTTTTATCCCCCATAACATTTTCCTTTATAAAAATTGTACCTTTTTAGCCTGATTTTCTGTGTGATATTGCCAATAAAAAGCCAGCTATGGGGAGCGAGGGGAGGAGAGGATTTCAACAAAATACGTTTTGGAGTCCTAGAAGACCATTGTAGCCATTTTTGGCTATGCAAGATACTTCTGTATTTTTTAACATCGACATATGTTTAATAGCACTTTCTAGAAAAATCGTCAATAATTGACCCACATCATTAGACGACATTAGTGGACCGCCATCATTGGATTGACATCAATGGAACGATTTTTATGGGCTGGAATGACATCAGTGAACTTATTTTATGATTTCAAGTGGAAATGTTGAGAAAAAGTAAGAGATGTGACATCAGTGGACTTATTTTGTAAAGGATTGATTTTATGATTATAAGTTGAAATGTTGAGAAAAATTAGAGATGTTACTAGACAGTCAACAGTGTGACGTCATCATTCGACTAACATCGGTAGACAAATTTTTATGGCCTGGAATGACACAAGGTTGGGAATATCTGGATCAAAAAATTGTGATTTGATCCGTGATTCGGTTCATTTTGGGCAGTCCTTTTTTAAAATGATCTGCGATATGTGATTCGGATATAATTTTTCGTATGATCGGTGATTTGATCCGATTCATTTTCCTGAAATCATGACTTTTCTGGATCAATTTTTTAAAGTGTAGCTTGCGCTGCAGGATTAGATCACGGTGATGTGGTTATTGTTTAAGGCTAAAAAATTTCGTAAAATTGAAATTTGTGTGGATCAAAAAATTACTGTGGCCTGCGTTTTGAAAAAAATTATCCGATGATCCGAATTTTTGTAATCCGCATCATTTAAAAAAAAAAAAAACCATGAAAATTGATCCGAGTTTGGATCAGTTTTTGAAACGTGATCCATGATCCGTGATTCGAATCATATTTTTGAAAAACGAGATTTGATCCGAGTCACAAATGACCTCGTGAATCCCAATCCTGGAATGACATCAGTGGACTTATTTTATGATTTTAAGTTGAAATGTTGAGAAAAATTGATCATGTAACATCAATGGATTTATTTTATAAAGGATTGATTTTTGACTCGTCAAAACAGTGGACCTTGACCTGAAATCGATTTTATTATTTTGAGTTGAAATGTCATCTTCCGTTGACCTTGACTCTGAATTGATTTTCAGATTTCAAATCGAAATGTTAAGGAACATTAGTTGACCTTGACCCCGGTTGATTTTATGATTCTAAGTTGAAATGTTGAAGAAGATTAAAGATGTTTAAATTTGACCCGTAAACAATTGACCTTGACTGTGGATTGACTTCATGATTTTAAGTTTGAAATATTAAGGAAAATTAAAGAAAGTTGACCCATCAACAATTGACCTTGACTTCGGATTAATTTTATGATTTTGAGTTGAAATGTCGTCATCAGTTGTCCCGTCTACAGTTGAGCTTGACTCCGAATTGATTTTAAGATTTCAAATCAAAATGTCGAGAAAAGCTAGTTGATCTTAACTCTGGTTGATTTTATGATTTTAAGTTGAAATGTCGAGAAAAATTAGTTGACCTTGAACGCGTTTGATTGTACCAATTACATTCAAAATATTAAAACTTACATTATTTCGATGATTACTGTACTTATTTATTTTTATTTTTTCCTCCACGAAACTAAAAATCATTTGCTCAGCTCGATACCAACCAAAATTAGTCAAATTTGGATAACAGTCTTAGTTTGAGGGTGAATTTGATATTCTGAAGTGAGGTTGACTTCGGGTGGTCAAAATTCAGTTATGCCCAAATATGAGGGAGGGGGGGTGAGGAACTAAAATCGCAAAAAATGTTCATTTTTGAGCCAAGCCAATCAATAGGAAATCCAAAGTTGTATAATGTATCCAAAAATCAGCCTTTTAGGTTAATTAGGAGGCGAGATACGGGGGTTCTTTCCCTTTTTGAAAAAGGGCCGCCCCCTCACCCTACATTTTATCCAAACTCAGCTGGGAGGTTGAAATTTGATATGTAGACTTGGCTGCCTCTTGATGGTTTCGTGTTTTCATACCCATTACTTCCCCTTACAGCACCAAAATGTGTTTGGGAAGGGTTTCTCATATTTCGAGTCTGTTCCTCGCATAATCCCCCATCTTCCAAATTGATCTAGGAAATTGAAATTTGGCATATATATTAAGCGTAGGTTGTGAATGTGCCTTTTGGGAATGCGGCTTTTCATACCTATTGCTCCTTCCCTTACAGCTCCGAAATGTGTTTTTTTTTTTAAAGGGAGGTTTCTTATGTTTTGAGTCTAATACTCGTATAACTCAACTCCAAATTGAGCCAGGGAGTTGAAATTTGGTATAGGCCATAGATGTGTCTTTTAGGGTGTTTCGACTTTTCAGCCTCACTGCACCCCCTCACAGCACCTAAAATGTATTTTTTTGGTCGGTTTTCCTTATTTTTTTGAGAAGTTGAGGAAGTATCCTCTTCATGTTACAAGTACCAAGCATGAAAAGACAATGGGACCGTAGCAAGTTGCTGGAGTAATGAAGAATGAAATACGATCAAGCAGACTGGTACGTCTGCAATCTCCCCTTACAAAGGAATCAACTCGTGTACATGTAAGATAGTTTCTGCGGGACACCTTGTATAATCGTCGTAAATTTGACAATAACGACGACGTAAGCTTGAAGAACGTTTTCTTATCTGTGATGTGCGTTTTCCACGTTTATTCAAGTAGTTTTTGTTGCACGACGACGACGACGATGAAGATGATGATGATGATGATGATGATGATGATGATGGTGGTGATTACGACGATGATGCAGTAAGGAGGAAAGAAGAGGAAAGACGACTGCTGCGATGCGACGTCAAAATGATGGTTGTTGTAGTTCGTAGTCTATACACCATAATACGTAAACGTATACACACAACACAGAGGCACACGTTGGTAGTGATCGTACGTACGTCTGCGTATATACTACACACATAGCAGTGGCGGTGCTATTGTACGTATGTATGTGTGTATGCATAACCCGTTCGCTTGATAAGATTGAAGAGTGGAGGGCGTCTCTTTCTATGTATACCCTCTCTCAGCAGCAGTTACCGGTGTAGTCAACGCCGACACCGTCGCCCCATCTCCTCTCACTCTCTTTCTATGAGTTTTATATGTGATCTAACCTAAGTCTGGTCGTAAAGTTGTGTATGTAGTATTTTTTTTTCTTCACTATTTTCTGTGTAGTCGAACGTGGTTCGTCTCGGTGATATCGGTTTTTTACGTATAGAGAGACCCGGCGTGTATGTGTGCATGTGTGTGTGTGTGTGTTTGTGTACGACGACGGTGTGTAGATGTAAGTACACCAACATACGTACGTCGTGTACGCATACATATGCATAGAGAAGAGAGGATGACGCGCGAAGTTTTCAAGGTCTGTCTGTTTTCTGTTGTATATACTGCTGAGTGCTGATGTTGCTGTGGTCGTCTGTATCCTCGATGGTACCGTACCATACGTATGGTAGCGCCCTGGCCTAAGAAGAGTACTGGCGTGCGTGTACGTCTACAAAACTATAGTACGTTTTCGTATACGTGTGTGTGTGTGTGTACACTTGTAGCGTGTATAGCGTGTACTTATGTATATATATATATATGTGGAGGACGACGATACGGTGTGTTTTTCAGAGTTCATCATTTGACGTGTAGCCTATGTGTGTGTGCGTACGGTGTTATCTATTCTGTTGTAGTCTCAGCATAGTCGGCAATTCTGTAGTATTTCATTAGTCGTCGTCGGTTGTTACTCGTTTCTCTGTATATTTAATTTTTAGTACTAAGTGGATGTTGTGGTGGTGTTGTTGTTACCTATACACATTACCAATTACAGTACATCGGTTGATGATTTTTGTGAAGTGCTGTGTAATATATTATTTATCATATACTAATATATACCTACGTTACGTTTGAATTTCCATTCGTTGTCCGGCTCGATCATTGGTTAATCGATCGATCAACCGAAACGAAAGTGTATTGCGGAAAAATCGCGGTTCAAAGTGCTCTAGCATCGTGAACTTTCCTCGTTGGTCGACGTCAAAATACGCATACATATTACATACGTAGTGTTATCAGTTTTTGTGATTTGATAGTGATCGTGTTTGTTCGATTGACAAAAATTAGAATAAAATCGCGCGTTTTTCTCTTCGAAATTACTAGTGCACCATAACGTTTTGTGGTGTTCGTCCATCGAGTTCTCTTATCAGTGCGTCGTGTGTACAGTGATGGTGTATTGGTGATATCACCGGTGAACGGAAAATTATCCATATTGACGTGTGATCCGTTATTCATCTCATACTCTCGATCACTTTTCATTGTATTCGACGACGTAAGTGATGCTTTTTTATGTTGCATGTTTTTTTCTGCGATTAGATCGTATGATTTTATATGAACTGATTCGTGAGTCGAATATTAGATTGGTACGATTAACTAGTACTGGAATGATTTTAATTGCGGTGCAGCTATTTTTCTCGGTTTTCAAGGTGATAACTCATCGATGATCAATACGATCAAATTTAGTGAAATTTGATTGTGTTCGAGACTCCTGGCCTAAATTTGACCATCATTTCCTACAAAAATTGAAAGAAATCTGTTTTCAATTGCACTGAATGTCGCGTAAAGGAAGAAAAGAAAAGAAATTAATTTCGATGATACTCGGTTTGCGATTTTTTTGGATATATAATTTTAATTTTATTCGTGCGTACTTTGTCAAAAAAAAAAAAATACATATATATTTCAAGGTGAAATATATGCTGGGAATTTAGTCGTACGTGGATAATGATTATAAAATTAAAATCTAAAACGAGTGAATATTATTTTACGATGCGTAGAGTTCGAGTGCTGATGAAATAGGGTCGTTCTGTGAAGTTGTTGTTGTTTTTTGTATACAGAATGTTTGGGTACTAAGAGAAAGGGAAACTGGAACCGGAGTGATGGTATTTTTCATAATATTTATAAACGTATATTTTTTTCTCCTGCCCTTAATCACGTATTCTCGGATTTATGTGATGTTTGTCACACTGTATAGTCGTAGTCGCCGTATACAGCAGTCATTATTACACTTACACGTACCTACACATCTGTTTGAACAAACGGCATATGTATTACGTTGTTGTCTGTTTTGAAAAAAAAAAAAATATATACTCGTATAGATATATTTGTAAACATTTTGACGACGTAATAACACGCCGAATCTGTACCTACTACAGCTGTACAATTGCGAGTATAGCACAGGTAGATTATAGATACCTATGTATATAGGTGTAATGTTACGTGAATTGACCGCGAAGTCGTGAACGAACGAACGAACGAACGAACGAAAGACCGAACGAGGACCAAAATGTCGAGGAAAAAATTTACTTTCGTAATAATTTTTCATGGTGCCGTGGTTGACGAGGAAATTTTCAATTCGCTTCGACGCGACCGTTACAAGGTTAGGATGATGATCGACGAAAGGGGAGGGTAAAAAAAAGAAGCTTAAACTATGTAACCTGTTGAACCTGTACGATGTTGTCGTCGTCGTCGAAGTAATCGTGGTGTTGCTCGCGAAGTCGTAGAGTGTTTTGAATGGCAATTTTTACCGCCATCGTCACCAGCTTCGACATGAGAGATAATAACAGCTTGTGTGACGACTACAGAAATGTTAATTTGCTACGAATAGAATACCTGGTACGATCAGGTGGTGTACTGATGTGCTGGTCAGTTCCTCGAATGAGCGTAGAAGGAAATTCAACGTCCAAGTGTTGAAGTAAATTTTTCAGAAATTTGAAAAAATTGAATTTTTATAATATTTCTTGGAGTTTGGGTTTCAAATTTTGAAGTCTATGTAAGAAACTGATAGATTTTTTATGAATTGCATATCGAATTCTGCTTAAATATAAAAAAAAATCGATTTTTTCACGTCTTAAGAGGGGAGGGGGATGTAGCCTCGGTAGCCATCCTCTTGGGTGTGATATGCGCCACTGCTTGTTTTCGTACTTAATTAGCTCCATTAATGTGTTGTTCGAGCTTTATTCTGCTACAGATGTCATGGAGTTGAGGATCGGCATTAGCATAGATGTGCAGTGCTAGTGCGAGCTCAACCACGATAGACTGACACCCCCCTCCAGATTCTAATTTTTTCCCATAAGTGGACCGTACAGACGTTTAAAATGTAACGAACGAATGATTTTAGAATTTTAATCTGATCTTCAATCCATGTGGTGGGCCTTGTAGGCAAATATTTTTCCTACAAATTTGGTCGTGTACATGTTTTGCCTATCTATGTTATGAAAGGGGTAGCATGCGTTTGAATTTTATCATTCCTTTCAAATAATGCAGATAGGCAAATTTTGTACATGACTAGAAATGTTGCAAAAGTTTCTCACCATAAGGACCACTATTCAAAATCACAAGTTTAGCCAATTTTTCATTTTCAAAATCTCAAATTTTCCCCTCGCTCCCTCTCCTCTGGCATGTAAAATTTTAAGCATGAAAAATCGGCGAAAATTGTGATTCTGAATGGTGCACTTTGTGGTAAGGAACTTTTGTAGTATTTTTGATTATATGCAAAGTTTGTCTAACTCGATTATTTGAAGGGGATGATGAAATTCAAACGAATGCTACTCCTTCAATAACGAAGATATCCAAAATGTGTACATGGCAATTTTAGTAAAAAAAATTTCTGCTTACGAGATCCGCCACTTAGATTGGACATCAGATTGAAATTCTGAAATTGCTAATTTCTTGAAATTTTAAATGCTAGTAGAGCGCCACCTAAAAAGAGAGGAAGGAGGAAGAGGGGGAGGGGAGGTCAGGCTATCATTGTTGAACTTGCGTCTGTTCGTAATACATATGTATTATAGACAATGAAACACCGAAAAGCTTTACTGTTGGACACAGACGTGAGGGGATTTGGTAAATAGTTACTGACATATATTTCGCTAGAGAGCACATATATACTTGACACGGAAAGTTTTTTTTTTTGCATTTTTATTGAATGACTTTAACGGACTTCAACCAATGAAAATTTATAATATTTTTATCAGCAAATTACAACAACAACTGTAAACTATGCGATATCACATCAGCTGACCAGTGTGATCATAGTCATGACTCATGAAAATCTCAACCAATCAAACTACCGGAAAAATTTAAAAAACAATGTTGCATGTGAAATCCATCTTGAAAGCTAAAAAAATAATTTTTAGTGCTTTGTTGTCAATGCTCTCTTGTGTGAATGAGGTGAGTAACTATTTACAAAATTTTTCTGTAATGTCTTTTTCGCTGTGATCTGCAGAGGCATCTTGGTGTTTCAGTGTCTGTAATATGTATCCTGGTGCTGTTCCTTAATTCTATGACGTCTGTTGGCAAGTTTATACCGCTAGAATTTTCAGCGTTAAAAAAACTCAAATTGTTTGATAACCTATAATAATCAATTGTAAATCACGAAATGTTACCAATCAATGTTTTTTCAATGCTAAAAATTCAGTAGAGGGGAGAGGAGGTTTTCAGATATCATGGGAAGGTAGATGGTTGCATACACGAGTCTCTTTATCGGGGACGTAGCGAAGCCAACTCCCAGAAGGGGAAGGGGTAGGGGTGAAAAATTTCCGCTCAAGTATGCAATTTTTATCAACTTTTTTGCCAAACGAAGTACAGGTCTTCTGTGATGTAAAAGTTGATGGTTTTTGGGACTGAAATTCATAAAAATGAAATTGATAGCAGATATTAGGACGTGCGAGCGAAGCTGAGGCCAAAATTTTGAAAAGATTAGATTTTTTAGATTTTTAGGCATTTTAAATTCGTGTTGTTGGCATAATTTTTCTACTTTTTTCTCTACCAATTTTTTGCCAACTGTTTTAAGATACCAACTTTTGCTGTTGGTAGGGTTGGGGGGGGGGGGTGCGGATACAGACGTACTTATCTAAATTTTTCCTTTATAGTACCATCTTATTTAGTCATTTAATTATGCCCTTCATCTGTGCTTGAGATTACAACCGTAGGAAGTTGGACGTTGCAATTTTCATAATACGATTTTTCTTCCTCAAATGCTCTTTTCATCGAGTTTTAATTTAATACACGTACGTTCAGAGTATTTTACGTTGAAAAAAGGTGGAGTATGCAATCAGCGCATCGTATGTAGTTTCTTTTACGCTTTACTTAGCGTCGTGCTATATCTTATGCCTATTTGCATATCTATCTATTACTTTGCGTGTACTATGTACGTATGTGTGCTTTTAAAACTGGAAAAAAATCTTTAATTACCGAGTACATGTTGCATACTACATACATACTTACGCCATTCGTTTAATAATGAAATTGAATGGCCGGATGCCTAGCGTGTGTTTCTAGCTACTTCTAGTAACACCCGAGGAGCGGTAGTGCTGATGATGGTATTTTTTATTGTAGGCTCGTTTAAAATCCAGCATAGAATACTTGTTGTATCGATCATCGTCGACCATGATCGAGTACAAACTAGCAGGCTATATTACTTCGTTAATCAGCGATCAACTTTCATATTTAAAAAAAATCGTCGTTTATATAATTCCTATTCAGACGTTTTATTATAATACGTAGAAGCAGGTCGATGCAACTGGGGACTTTTCAACGACGTACAACGCAGTTAGCTGAAAACAGTAAATTTTTCTGGAACTTTTGTTCGCCCCCATCCGTCCCTCCTAAAAGATAGCTTTTTGTAAAAATGCGCTGACTTGTATCGCGTTGTACGCGGAGCAGTAAAGAAGACGAAAGAGAAATGAAAGAATAAACCTTGGGTTGATTTTTTTTTTAAATTCGTGACTTATTGAGTAAGTAAGTATTAGGCACAGCGTTTTTTTTTTTTTTTTTGCGAGACGAGTTTGTCGATGTTCGTTTGTTTGTTTGCGTATATGTACGCGTATGTGTGATATTCAGCTAGCAACTCCGACCCAGTTCGTCGATTTTGACCTTGTTCAGTTATCAGATATGCGAAGATGAACGATGCGTTTATCGCGGTTGGTGAATGATGTAATTATATGGCTATGATATGGATCTGCACAGGTACATATTTGTTCCGGTGCGCTGCTCGGATACAATTCTTTGGAGAAGGTACTTGCATCTAATACTTTGTTGCCCGTTGAGAGAATTTTTCTGAGAAACGTATTTTTGGAGCAGATATTGATGCAATGTTAGGCTCGTTGTAAAAATTAAAAATTGAAAAAAAAAATTGCGAATAATTACAGGGCTCTGTTGTACTCGTAAGCGTTATTGTTTGTACCCAGGTTATGAGCAATTTAATATTCGAAATTATTAATGTTAATTTGACTTTTACCTTTAACCTTCTCGAATAAAATATCCGAACAACAGACTTATCTACATTTTTTTCGAGAGGTGTTTGATTTTCATCATTTCGATGGCTGATTAGCCTGACCATAGTGGTATATAGGTATTTCACACTATTGGGAAAAAGATGTTACGATACTGTGTCGTGGTTTTTGGCGAATTTTGAAATTTAACACCATCGCGAACGATGCTTTGCACACTTGAAACTTGATGAATAAACTAAACGAGATTGAAGAGACGATTTGTACTCGGTGTCGATGTGAGTGAAGTGTACAGAAATACTGGTTAAAGATATTTTTAACGATTAGAAGTAATGGGAATAAAAAATAATTAATAAAGCAGATATTGCTGTGTATGTAAATTGCATCGAAATGGAGAGTCGTGACGTTAGTTATTTTTATACTTGATTTTTTATTCATCGATACGTTCGCTCATTTATGCAGAATTAGCAATTGCTATAACAAAGCTTCAGCGACGATTAAAACTTCAGAGTAAAAAATTTGATTGTATTTGTACAGTGTACCGCTCATGTGTGCCAGTTGACGTTGTGTAAGAAAACGTGCTTGCTAGATTGCTGTTGCTATGTAACTTAAGTTGGGTGCGTCTGGACCGGACGCTGTGTAATGTGGTGACGAGTGCACGTGTATATTACGATCAACGTTCGTAGAAAAAAAAAATTGAAAGAATAGATGTTACTTATTGCGTCGAAATATTCGAAAGAGTGTACCGTTGGGCCCGTACGTAACGTACGTTCGTGTTGATTTACTATAATACGCGATTACTAACTATACATACACGATAATTGTATTATCTGAAGTCCAGATACTGCTTATTCATCCGACTGCGATAGTAAACGCTTTTAATGGAGCGAAAAATTATTTTATTTTCAAACATTCGCTTAGTTAGTTACTATTCGAGGCGAGACGATAAACCGAAGAAAATAAGTAGTAAAATAAACTCATCGGCAACGGCGAATTTTACGTATGCTTTTTATATATTTTATACATATATCGCCCAACAATAACAATTGGAACGCTTCCATTGCAAACTTGACGACCGACGACGTGTACATTTATCGTCGCTCACGTGCGACATTTTTTTCTTCTCTATCAAAAATTTCGCTTCGTTATCGTGCCCGCGAAAGATCAGGCAAAAGCGTGTGCCATTAATAAAACACCTTTTTTTTTTTTTTTTTTTTTTTCTTCTTTTTCTTTTTTTTTTTTTTTTTTTTTTGAATTCATTTTCACGCACGCCAAAGAGTAGAAAGTGAATGTTTTCTCTCTGTATCTGCGGAACATTGTCGACGAAGAGTGTCCTGTGCTGTCCCCTTGTACGTTTTTGATTAAGTATCATAGATATCGTTCGTGGTACGAATTAGCCTGCTCGACTGTTGGATTCGGTCTGGTTCTTTTTGTAAAATAGGTATACCGCGTGTCCTTGACATATCAGTTAGGTAGATTCTGTTCCGGTCTGAAGGTGTTCAGTATAGTTATGTTTTCAATGTACGATTTGAGAAACGAACTAAGGGCGGCTTGATTTGGATATTCTCTCGAAGCAGGTGAATATTAGCTCGAGAGTTGGTTGAAAGGCATCCCCCTGATGAGAAGACCATTGATCTTGGATTTTCAAAAATTTCACAAAACATCGCTGGGTATTAGGGTAGATTGAAAAAAAAAATGTTCCTTAGATTTTGATCAAACTTACATGGGTGGTTGACATTGAGTTGAAAGTCCATCTTATCAAATTTTGTGTCCCTGGCTCAAAGCGAAGTGGAAGTATATGTGTTTTAAAAATGGGGTCATTTTTTTTGTGATTTTCACTCTTTAAAAAGGGCGTAGGATTTCGATCGCAGAGCTGAAAAAGGGCGAGAGTGTATAACCATCTATTTCAGGGGAGGGGGGGGTGTTGAAAAGTTTCAGATCGTAAAAATCGATATTTATTATTAATTTATGCATTGTATAGCGCGATATAATGATGCTGGAATGTGTAAATAATAAACCTTTACGAACAAAAAAACTCTAATTGAAGGGCTCTCACCTCAATATTGGGTCCAAAAAAGTGTTTACCCAGAAGATTGAATTCCAGTTGAAATTGTTTAGAAATTTCTCGTTACAAGGCAGTCAACTTACTAATTCGGTGATCATTGTTTCCATATTTAGGGTATTTGTGAATCAAAGGAACCTCTTTGGGGCCTCTTCTGGACTATAACAGCGACTCTTCCACTCCGTGGACCCATCCACTACTTTTTAAAATTTCATTTATGTAAGTAAGGTGCAGTAATTATCAAAAAATTGTCCATCTTAACACCTGAAATCATTTGTTCAATTGGCTACTCAGCAGCGCAAAAATTTTGAGCAATTTCAATTTGCGTTCACTTTTGCAGGCTAAAAAATTTTTCTACACCCATTGTTAAGGTGAAAAGCCCTTTTATTGCGGTTTTTTGAAAAATGAAAAACCGCGAAATTTTGCGATATGCAGCGTGTTTTAATCCCCCCCCCCCGTGTAGTTATAAGTGATATCGGGTCAAGATGCGACTGATGTAAGGAGGGGTAGAAACTGAAATCGCACTTTTTCAGCTTCGTCACCGAGGTCTAACACCTTTTGTAGCGGATAAAAATGACAAAAACCGGGTTTTTTCCCCCAAAAATTACCTCCATGTTGAGAACTTTTAGCTCCACCGCCTTACCCCTTGAGCCAGGGTTACAAAATTTCGTATAATGGAGTTTCAACTTGAAGTCAACCACCTGTGTGAGTTTATTCAAAATTCGAGGTGTATTTGTTTTTTCAAACCACCTTATTGGACATCCCTGAAAAAATTTTAGGGTCAAGAAATTTACCCCCCCCCCCCTCCACTTACTTCCTGTGGTTAAAGAAGAAAATTTTTTTTTGGAAAAAAATTCTGTATTCAGACGCATTTGAGAAAAAATTATAAGTTTAATGTAGATGTTTGGAGTCATGGTGGGTTTATCAACAAACAAAAATTGTTTCAAAGTTTTTCACTCCTTGGAGGGGGAGGGGAATTGACGAAAGAAAATTTTAAAGTGCTGCAACTGTGGACCCTGGAGGGGCAGAGGGATACATAACATTTTTTTCCGCCGAATTTTGTGTTTTGATGTGTATAGTTTTAGGAATTTTTTTCAATTTTTTTTGAGTGTTGATCGGTTTTTAAAAACTTTAAAAATGCTCAAAGAAGGGGTTTACTCAGAAATGGTGGTTAATGCGCTAAATATAAATAGAAGTTAACTAGGTCATTAAAATTTTGGCTGAGGAACATAATTACAGAGTTGTGGAGGTGCGTGTAAGGGGCGTAAAATGCCAAAATGTGAACAAGAAGTTTTAACGAAAAATAAATGCACGATTCGTATTCAGCGTACCCGAATTATTCGGAAAGCGCTTCTTTCCCAAATTTTTGGTCCCTGTAAATTGCATATTTATACCAAGCAACAATTTATGACGAGAGAGTTCTGAAATTTTGCATACTCGTTTGTTACGATAATGAAGTCAAATTAATGCCTTATTTTTGTATACAGTTGCCATTATATTTTTTATGATTGACTTTCTTCATAATTGATCAGAGTTGAAGGTGGAAGTTTGTCTATTGTATTTAATGTTATAAATACTGAGCGACGTTCCGAAAGAATCTTACTAAGGTTTTCTCTCATCGAGATGCATCCTTATCTTTTTCCTAGATATTGTTCCACATTGAAGAGTGTTTTCCACGTCAGACCAATTTTTTCAGCGTAATATATGGCATCTGAGCTCAGGAATTAGAGGGAAAATGATGGTTCGATCATTCTTTAAAAATACCTTTGCTTTTTCTGAAGCAGAGTACGTTTTGAATGTGTTCACCAATCTGTGATCAGTATTGGTGAAAATTTGGTTGGTGGTGTTAAAAATTATAATTCCGATTTCCAAGTACCGGCTCAGTCAATCTCAGACCGGATTTATTAGCACACGTGACTGTTACGAGGTTGTATGTACGATAATAGAAACACACGAGTATTAAATACAAATTGAGATAAAGCGAGTGTAAGATATTAAGAGATAAGAACGTATGGAAATTAGTTCGACTAAGAACACGTTAGTAAGCGAATGAAAAATGAATTCTTAATTTTTTACACTCATAACAATGTCCAAAATAAGGTATTACTTGAAATGAAATTACGAATCTGATTTCATTATCGTGTTCGGGGGGGGGGGTGAGTTACGTACTTCATGTTCTACCTTTAAGATTTTCCCCACGAATTTCAGAGAAATTGAATTACTTTAAACCATTTCAAATGTTATTATACAATGTAAAAAAAAAAGAAGAAAATCGAGGATTTTAATGGAGTTAGTAAAATTGTCAAAAATGATCAAACTAAATAAAATTTTTAATAATTTCACGTTTAGGAAAAAAAAAAGGACGTACAGAAAAAAAACAACATTTCGATGAAAAACGACCCATGTGGTACATAGACTTGGTTGTATGAAAAAGAAAAAAATATTTACTTTTCGTTTTTGTGTTGCTCTTTCTTAGCGTTATTTTAGTTTATAACAACACACTGCACGGTACACCGCAAACCGACCAATAAAAACGTACAATATAACAGCAAATTGAATACCTAGTCGTTGAGTAAATTTACAACCATCAAAATAGGTATATACTATATACCACCATCACCACCGCTGTGGCCGTATATTTGCCGCATAGGTAGGTACGTGTACTCGTAATACGATGCTAACGTGCGTATTTGGAAAAAAGAAGGAACGTTTTTGTAAAAAGCGAATAAAATTTTAAAAGGATAATAATTCTTGTAAGGCGTTAAATGATTCAATAAAGAAAATACTAATGTATACCGTCGTATCGAAGAGGAGAGAACGAATGATGTTGTTGAGGAGTGGAAGAAAGAAAAAGCAACGAGTACAGAAAGCTTAAGGAGGACTGTGGCGGGGTGAAAAATATATTCTAAACTTCATTTATTAATCATTAATATGCCTCTGGAGAGCATACGCCTATTACTCTGCGCTGGAAAAACATAAGGAATTTTTTAGAATGGCCTTATCGATCAGGAGATGTTGTGTTCTATACTCGCAGATATGTGTACGTAGTTTGCGGCTTTGGATACCATTTATACGGATTGTGGATATCTTCTTGTTTTAGGTTTATATTTGTATTTTTTGCTGCGAACTACGAAACTAAAGTTTTTGACATGATCGATGTGGAAATTTTTCACATTAATTAAAAAGGTAGAAAAGATGTTTAGGTTTTAAAAAATAGATGCTGTTGAAAACGAAAAATTTTTCTGAAGCGTAATATTCAACGTGAAAGTTTTTACAAGTACGACGAATCGCGAAGACGAATTATTTATAAGGATTGAGAAATTCGCGAAGTATTATACGTATAGTGTTACTTTACTTTTCTTCATATTTTTGAAACTTCGGTTTAATTATGAAAGAATAACTCGGGAGTCTCGTTGGCTTAATGATGTATTAATTATTATGTGTATAATTTTTCACGAGAATTTGTTTATTTTTGAAAATTTTTCGTCACATTTATTAATACGTAGGTTAGTAAAAGTACTTATGATTTTGATAGCTGGAAAGATTTCTCCGACATGATGAACGGATTTTTCTGAACCACAGAGTAAAGATGTTTTGCAGGGTTTTTGATCCATCTTGTAGATCAGTAATATGGATGGGAATGATCAATTTTACATTATGATTACAAAGCGATACCACTTTTTTGTATCTCACCGATTCGAATTGTCAAAGAAAACCATGCTGTTATGGTCCATCGACCTGTGATCGATGTGGATGGAGAGGGAATTATCAATAAAATCGGTTTAGTTGAGGCCCTAGAAGACCATATTTTTAGCATATTATAATTTTTTTTTTTTTTGTTAACAACTATCACAGACAAGAATCATTTACTCGACTCCGTATCGACCAGAATCGTTGAAATTTAGCCAGTGAGCTTGAATTGGTGGTAGATTAGTTATTATATGAGCTAGAAATACTTTAAATCAAAATTCAGGCGTGTACACAATTTGAAGGGAAGGTGGAGAAAGGCAAAAAATTGAAAAATCGTTTGTTTCTGAACCAATCAATAGAGAATCAAAAGTTGCATAACATATCCCAAAATCAGCATCCTAAAATAATTAGGAAAACAGATATGAAGGTTTTCCCTTTTTTTTGATCTTGAAAAAGAGCCATTCCTCCCACAATTACGCCACAAATTGAACTATGACGCTGAAATTTGGCACGTAGATTTTGTGGGCGACGTAGATGCGACCTTTCAACTCCCATTAAAAAATCTCTCATTAGTTTAATAAGTTAAACCTTCCCATGCGAAGCCCAATTCGGGCCCAGTGTTGAAATTGCTGCGAAAATTGTGTTCAACGACTACAAAAACCTCAGAATGGTGTTTTTTAGATTTTTCGCTGGATTATATTCGCCTCTTATTAGTGTAACGCAATTAAAGAGAGAATTTTTTAGTATCATTTTTTTTGTTTTTCTCCCCCTCCCTCCCGTTGGCCAGCTACTGAAGAAATAAATAACGGAAATGCTCGTCTTTTGATGCTCCACAACGTATGTTTGAACCAATTTTTCGAATTTTTTATTATAACTGAACTACCTACACTTGGAGAAAGTTGCGACATTTTCAGCAAATGCTTCAACAACCCCCCCCCCCCCCATCATCACTTTAGGAAAGGAGTTGTTCTCGCATTTTTCTTGTTTTACAAAACAGCCGCTTCTAAAAGTGAATTAACCCCCAATTTTTGAAAATTATTTGTTCCAGGAAAATTTTTAAATGTGATTTATTTCTGCATGCTCCAACGCCCCCCACCCATCCCCCTTTAAGGAGAAAAAGTCAAAGAAGCAGAGATGTTCGTATTTTAATGTTCTACAACTTTAGATTCAACATTTTCTCGAAAAAAAAAACAAATTTTGCACCCCCTTGCCGCCTTCAAAGGGGTCAAAATATGCCTGAATTTTAGGGGCGTTCGGGAATAATTAAATACTTACTCTACAGTACCTAAGTACGGAATTTCAGCTTTCCGGAAATTTTGTTCGGATTTGGACATTTTTTGAGCTAAAAAGCTTGTACTATAATGAAAATGAAATTTTTTTTATATTTTCATACACAACTTTTCTCTTTCTACTCAGACTGAATCTTTGGACTGTTAAAAAAATTTATTTAAAATAGAGAAATGTACCCCTAACGAGGGAGTAGGGGCTCAAGCCCCCCTAAGCGCCACCTTTAATCCGGGTTTGCTATTTACCCTTATCTAGACACTTATCATGTTTATTTTACTCTAATTTTCGAAAGTTTTTTAGCTTCAATTTCTAAGTGTCAACAGGTTATGATTTGGAAAAAAAAATCCTTTAAAAATCTAAAATTCAAAATGTACGTAGAATTATCATATGAATTTTTTTTGTAGGGGTAATTTGATCCTCTGAACAAGAATTCGAGTTGTTTTTTCTATTACTGTAATCTGTAGGGTAACTATGAGCGCCTTTCTAGTATGCGTTATTTCAATTTCTCATATTTTCAAAAATTCACATAACCTTTACAAATTAACCTACATGATCGAAAATTGGTATACGGGTGGGGGGTGTTTCTAATGTGCTCTTTTCATTTGTGGCGGTTTTGTATGATTTTAACTCAATTTTGATGGAAAAAAACTCAAAACAGCCTCATTTTTCGGAGGCATTGCTCAAAATGAAAAAAAAGTATAAAGAAGGGGAGAGGTAAGTACCAAATAATCCACTGAGATACATTTTTTAGAGAAAAAAATTCGATGCATTTACCTCTTTTCGTTTTTGTGTGATAAAGAGTTTGAGATATTATTTTGTGAATTTCTCCTTACTTAATGGATGAAAAATTTTGAAAAAAATTCTAGCATATAGCTCCTTTCTTTCCCTACACGTTACGTTTGCTTTTAACTTCCTAGTAATAAACGTACCTACATATTTGACGATTTTTTATTAAGAAATATGTGTTTTTCATCGTAGTGTGGTGGAGGTGTTTCAAAATCTGAGAACAGGATTATATTAGGTAACCTATGAAAAACATTATTTAATCGTCGCTAGGATGTGTTATGTTTTTACCATTTTTTATAAATTTTTTAAGACGTTGTACTCTTTGAAAAAATTGATAAAAAATTGCATATCCGAAGAATTAATTGATCAATAGAAGCGAATGACTGAATCATTATCACGTATAAATCTACGATCCAATTTGGAGTTGCTTTTTGATTATTGGTATCATATAATGTTTGAATTTAGATGAGCCTGCCGATGATGGTAATCGAAACGCTGTGGTAGTTTTTTCAGTGTGTAAAATTGTTCGGGTTGCATGTACACGTACACGTACGTACGTATTTTTCTCGGAACTCGTAAACGTAAGTACGCCGCCCAGCTTCTGGTCAACTTAGCGTAATTAAAATAGCGGAACAGTTTCGCTACAAAAATTGGCAAAAAAAAAATACGTTAATGGAAGAGTGATATTCGTAGAAACGCGCCAACTTTTCTATAAAACCGCGCGCGTGATCGTACGGGGGGAGGGGGTATTTTGTGCTGCGGAAATTTCTCGTTTTTCGTGTAAGCGAGTACACGCATATCTGTGTATTGAAAACAGAGCCCCTTGAGTCACGCGGTCATCATTTAAACAGCCCTAAAATCATTGGTGGGAAATTTTTTCCAATAAGGGAAAGATCAATATGCTGCCTAAAATCAGCGAATATCAAAATTTTCGATAAACATAGATCCAGGTGTGTTAGGGCATTGGCCCTGGCTACCTCACACATTAACGTGTCTTGTGCCAACTACTGATTCATTGAGCGTCGCGAAACTCAAAAGGTGAAATGAGAAAGGACCGGTGTTGATTGCGTTTAGCGCGCCAATTTAACGAGTAATTGTAGCTAGGTAAGTTGAAAATTTAAAATAAAAGTAATAAATAAGACGACTAACGTAAAAAATTACGTAATTTTAAGGCCAACGATGGCAATACGTGTGATTTGTGGTAAGAGGTACTGCGACGCTAAATGATGTACACGTGTTCTACGAGAATGTCTTCTAGTTGAAATTTTCTCGTCGCAGCATGTCTCGATTATAATACCTATTTTACTGTCAGAAAGTAGTTTTGCTTTTTCCAATTTGAATAGAATTTTTTTCAAGGATTTTTCGAACTAAGACTCGAGTAGAAAAAAAATTTAAATACCCGGTATCGAACGACGAACACGATACGCGGATTAATTATTGCAAAAAATAAATATCGTCGGTGAGAAGGCAAGAAAGGGTTAACGAGGCGTGTAATTCAGTATTTCACGCTGTATTAGGCCGGTAAAGATCATTTTTTTTTTCTTCTTCGTGGTGTATATACCTAGATCTACCCAGTTTTGGTAGGTCAAACGATATCCAAATTAGTATTCGTTGGAAAGAGTATCGCGAAGGAAATCGAGAAGCTGAAACAAGGGAGTAAAAATTACGACTTTTTAATTGTTAACGAGTTTTTAACGAGGAGGTATCATTGATTTATTGATGTTATCGCGTGGTCATTGTAACGAGTTGACGATTTACGAACATGTGTACTTACCTTAATTTACGTACGCCCTGTCCTAGCTCTTTTAACGTTCGCCGATAAGCCTCAGTTTTAAGCTTCATGACCGTGACGTCATCTGAATATGAGAACAAATGCTTTCGGTCTACTCGGTGCTATAATCTTTCTCGAGATGCCAAATTTTCGACTATACGATTAATGTGTGTGTGTGTGACTTAATGCTTTGGCTGTTAACCAACGAACGGAACGTCGTAAAGTTGGTCTTGGGGTGTTTAGTACACGATGATTGGGTTCATTAATGCGCTCGTTTCAAAGCCATCATCGGAAGAGTTTGATGGATTATGAAGGTGCCTGCCTCTCGTAACGTTGTTGGCCACGAATGAGGATCGGCGCCGACTTTGTTATTTTTTTTTTTCGTTTTTATTTTTATTTAAAATTATATACGGTAATGGAGTTTGATAAAGAGTACGGACGATATTTACAGTAGCATCTGGTTTAGCGATGATAGTGACAAGAAATAAGCGTTAGTTTTGTAATTTTTTTTTATGGATTTAGCTTCGAGTGGAATTTTTTTTTATGACGCTTATAACGCGACGTGCAGATGGACGACTTAATATAAACACGTGTCCGCTTCTTGGCCATTTTCATCGCTCGCTATTGCCACCGTAGCTTTTTCTTCCTCTTTTTCGAGGCTCGTTAAACGCGTTAATGCAGAAAGGTGGAGTTGTGGTGCGATGTTGATAAAGTGTGAATTTTCAACTCGAGTCGTTGTTTTTTTTTTTTTTTTACACGAGTGTAGAAGATGTTTGATTACCAATCGCTCGATACGTTTGATTCGTTAATTGTATTTTTTTTTCTCTTTGCTTTGTAAAAATTATTTCCAAGCTGATCGGATTCGGAGAATTTTGCATCGTTCTTGAAGAGGATTATGAAATAGCAACGGATGTATTAACATTGAAAGATGCCTGATAGGACGTCTTGGAACAGCAAGAGCGTCAGATTTTCGGCAAACTTCGACGATGTTTGGAAAGTATTCGGTATATTGAAATATGGTTAAGTCTGCGTATAAGCGAACTTGTGTGTGCAGAAATGAATGCGCATGCGCGCAACAGTTATCAGTTGTTATTGACTGTATTAGAATCTAATTCATTAGGGGTGTTTTTCAAACTGCTGAATACAAGTGAAATGGTTTTGTACAACAAACTGGGGAGCCGACAGAAGATCGATGTTGCGAATATACACAAGTCATCTGCAATCATTGATTGATTATGGATCAGTTATCTATTGTGGTATGGTTTCGGAGGAGGGGGAAACCAAAAGAATCCACAATCTAACCGAAGCTAGATTGGGAGGTTCACCACGGCTACGGAGAACACAATTTTGAATCCTATCTCAGGAAATGGGAACACAAAAACTACCTTCCACACATAGAAAAACTTGGGCAGCATCAGTCACCCAATGGGAAACTGAATTTCCTTCCCATCTCCACCTAATGTGTACGAACAGCCGTTAGCTGCTACCATTCTTCTATCTGTCATATACGTTTTCCGCGGCCAAAA
>FIZR01023103.1:0-12867 GCA_900060175.1 Ferrisia virgata
TTATATTTATCTAGTATTTCACGGAAATTTCTTTTATAAATGATTTGACTAGTTTCTTTTTTATTAAATTTTGTCAAAGGCAGATCGGTTTCAGGATCAAGAGATTGCCACGAAGGAATTAAATTAATTGGATTAAGAAGAATTTTTGAGTTTTTCATATCAATCATTTGCACAAAAGATTTAAAGTTTTTAGACATATTGTTCATTGGTATGAAGTGATGTAGTTTTAAATCGAGTTCGGATTGGCTTTATGTATACCAGAATTTCTTCAAAATTTTCTAGTCAATAGGTAGGGTGAAATAAGCAAACGAAAATGTTAAAACCTTTATAACGTAAAAACCAAAAAAGGCGTACAGAATTTTCTTTTTCAAAACGTGTGTCTCAGTGGCAACTTATTCCCAAAATACTTTTTTTAATTTTTGAGCGACGAGTCATAGCAAAAATTGCAAAAAACTTTGAAAAATAGGATATATTTTATTACATTTGTGATTTATTTTTACCTAAGTCAACACAAGTCAGCAATAAAGCAAACGTATAATTTTAATAAAATTAAAAAAAAAAGAAAGAAATTCAACAATCAAATTTACAGAAACCTGTCAATTTAACACGCTCCCTCTCTCTCCATAAAATATCAACGAGATCAAATTCATCACAGCAAAAATTTCAAACGAAATACAATTTGTATTATGAAACAAAGGAACAGATATGATTATACGAATATACCCATTTATAAAAACAAAATAAAAAAACAATATTTCGTGTCTTTATATATTTTTCATTTCTTCATTACTTTTCTTGAAATTTGGACTAAATGCACTATTTTTTTTGTTACTACTACTACCTGTTACATATCCTGTAGTGGTGACTGGTGAGATCTTAATTCAAAGATTGTTCTTTTCAAAAAAGTTGAGATCGATTACTTTTTTTTTTTTTTGAAAAAAGTAAACAAACACGCCGTTATTTATTCAAAAATAGGTGGTTGAATTTAATCATTGTAAGCATAACAAGTAGATACATATTTTTATTTTATTTTTCGCTATTATTTATCTATGCAGTCGATCAGTCGATCAAATGTTTTTGAATTTTATTTGGTTCTTATAAAAAAATCCATTTGTACAGCGTAAAAATGGGTTTCCCAACGGTGAGCGTTTGTTGTTGCGGATGCAGTTTAAGAACTGGTACCATTATCATTATAATTATAGATCTTGTAAGTGCGTTCGATCATTTGAAGATTTTTATTATTTATATCATGTTGAATAAATCACCTTTTGCTTGAATATTATCCAACTAATGAAATGTTGATGAGTTTATTCCATTTCACTTAGATCAGCGAGTTAACGTCCGCAGGAGGTTTGGGTTTTTATGTTTGAAATGCAATTCTGAGCAATAAATTTCTATATTACATTTTAAAAATTATTTCTATATGTTTAATACTCTGCGGAGCTTACGGAACCTTTTGGGTAAGTCTAAGTATCAAAACATAATGAACAATATTTATTAAAATTTATATGCTGTGTCATTAAAATACTTAAATTTGTTTTAAAGCAACGACCACAATTTATTGTACCTTATTTGATGTACTACGGCATGAACATTATGGGTTATATATTCTTCATGGTGTTTATTATACTTATTGGCCCTGCAGAGTTGAAACGATTGGCTGATGAATCGCCTTTACCACCAGAAGAAAAAAAAAAAATAGACGTGGAAATCTTTTCAACAATTACAGTCGTCATGGTAGAAATCGTTCTTGCTATTTTTTTGGGTAAGTTTTTAATCTAAATTATTATTTAGTAATTTTTAATATCTATTCGAAGCGTGCTTCACCTCAAGATTTATGTAGGATGATGAGTAGAAATTCAACCCGACGACATAGTGATGCTGTTAAAATATAGATCTCTAAAACCAACGAATGAAATGAGTTCCATTAATATGTGATTTTCGAGTCTATGCAAAATATCAATAATACTTTATCAATCAGTTCAGTATGGAATAGAATAAGAGATCAATCGAAATATTTATGTTTGGAGTAAACTCGCGAATTTCTGGGTCAATTAGGAGCGGAATATGAGTATTTTTAGGGATTTTCACGCGAAAAAAATCGAAAAAAATACCATATTACCAGCGACAGACTGATTATGCGTATGAGGAAAAGTGCGACTTGATATTTTGTCGATCAATGCCATAAAAAATATCTTGCCAATTTTTTTTTCAACCAAACATCTTATTACAGCAGCTTGATAGCATTAATTCCAGCAGAAGGTGAGGTGCTTAGAGGTTGATACTATGCAATTTTGTGGATTTCTCAAGACGCAAACAAATAAAGGAAATGTGAACTGATTTTCATGAACCCCTAACCAAGAGTGATAATCCCTCTTTAGAGGATATTTTGGAATATTTAGAAAAAGTGGAGGGATTTTTCACGATTTTCGAGGGATTTTCTGTAAAAATATAGAAATCAACAAAAATTGAAAAAATATGAATTAATGTTTCATGAAAATTAATATTCAAAGAGCACAGCCAGGTAAAAAGGGGTGAATCGGCCTTTGGCTAGGATTTTCAAACTACAGTAGGCGCCGCTTATTGTAAATTCGCTTAAAATTATTGAACGTGGCTGGGACGGAACGAACGTATCTTTTTACATGTAAAAAATTCCACTTAATATTATGGGAAATTTTCGAATAAAGTACATAATTCAATGGAATAGCTCGGAATATTTTGCAGATAATCAATGAATGAAATAACATTATCTCTCACTTCAGATTACGTTATCTAAAAAGTTAATCAAAAATTGAGAAAAAAAAGTTAAAAAATGGATGAAAATTGGCCTGAATCATGAAAAAAATCTTTGAAAGTCATCGGAAATCCAGTAAAGTTTGATAAAAATAACTAAAAAGTACAAAAAATCGAACAAACACAAAGATGAAAATTTTTTATATTATTCGCTTTGCGTTACAATTCGCTTAGTAGCATTTCGATTCCAGTGGGGCCTACCACATCTAGTAGAAGTTGGTCTTCGTGGTTGGAAAACTGGCTGGTAAAAATTTTGGCCCCCTACATTACCTCTACCCCTCAATATCGCCCTGAATGTGTTCGAAATACGGGTTTAGCTTATAAATATTTTTATATTCTACAATTCTCAAGCTAATTTTTTCAAATTTGCAGGAATGATGGACCATCAAGAGTCATCCCTGGAAATTCTTTCAAATTTTTTCAATCATCTTTTCATCATGAAACACGTATTTCTAAATTTTAAAACCAAATACATACATGTTGTATCAGACCTGGAACAATGAAAAAAATGTATTATGTAGTGGACTCATATCTATAACATATATATTTACTTCGGGATTAATTTGGTGATGGAAAGCCTTCTAAAATGCGAAAAACGATCCTTCTTATTCATTTTGCCCGATTCAAATACAGTCGTTTTCACCCGAATAATTTTGTCGCTTAAAACATGTTCCATTGGACTTATTTACGTTCAATTAGGACCGTTTTTACTCAAATTTATTCGTTTTCGATGGTTTTCGATTATTTTCTATCGAAAACATCGTTGGACCATTACCAAGTCCAAAGCACTCGCACAATAAAACTAACCTTAAATTCGTGTTCAGCGGGTTAAATATTAAGACAAAAACTGATTTTCGAAAATTTGAGTAATATGAACTCAGATAACGTTCAAATTAGATTTTTCGATAGAAAAGAGATTTTCTCAAAAAATTGGAAGACAACAATGGCATACATCTATATAATACCTACTTGAAACTCACATGAATTTTGAAAATTTTCGCGCCATTTCAGCTCAGATATGAGAAATTAAATTTTAACCTGTACTCCCTTAATAAGTCGTCTAGAATTATTGGGGGCTGGGCATTAAACATTTTTATGGAAAGATTCTACATGGTAAAATTTTGGATTATTTTAAAACAAATCTGAATTGAAAACGAATTTCAGTACCTCAGAAGGGTGTGAGTTTTATGTAAAATTTAAAAAAAAAAAAACCTTCACTCTCCGCTTATAACTTGTATGAAGAAATGTTACACACAAAAGTTATAGGAAATTTGGAGTCAGTAGAACAAAAAGTACCAGGTGTACATTATTTTTGTCTTAAAAAAATTCCAGAAGATTAGCAGAAAATTCAGAATTTTGGATGAAATCGAGTCTCTCCTCTCCTCTTTTTCTCTCTCTCTCTCCCCCCTGCCCCATATAATATGCACACGTTCTGTTGATGAGGACTTTTAGTACGTTATTCAAAAGCAGTTGCGAAATGATTTTACTTAGGTTTTATTCTTATACATAGAGGAAGTTATTATAACACATTATTGTAAGTGTACCTTTAAAGTGATTATGTTTTTGCAGGAATCACATATTACATGTTTACTGTCATATACAGTTATTATAAAGAACTTGAAGCAGAACTAGGCACGGAATAAATTGTAGTAATATTTTATGTATAAATTTACGTAGCTAGGTAAGCAAATAATTTTTTTTTCAATTTCTCAAACCTAAAAAAATTTATCGTTTCAATAAAATTTCGAGAGAAAAAATTACTAGATAGTTGGATACCTACATAACTTAATACGAATTAATCAATACTTATGTATACGGAAATTTTAAGCATATTCTTATCTTTATAAATCAATTAAGTATATGTAAATTGTAACGTTACAATAATATTTTTAATTTGAAGATTTTTTTACTCATAAAAATTATTTTCTACTCTCAACAATAAGTGACTGGAGCGTTTTATTTTTTACTGGCTCAGTAAGCGAAATCACAATTTTTACTCTAGATTGCACCGGAGAGGAATAATACCTTCAGCATGTGAAGGGGTGACCCGAGTGTTTTGAGGTATGTCGCTATGCCACAACTCTTCAACTAAAGATAGAAATTCTTCGGACTAAAACATGACTCATATTTCAAAATTTCTCACACATCTCAACTTTTCGAAATATTAAAATCTTTCATAATTTGATTTGCCGCTTCTTGTAACAACTTTCTGACACAGCTTTTAGAGCCTTATTTTCATAAAGTAAAGGAGATATGCGAATTGTCCATTCAAAGATTACAAAAAGAAGTGCTCAAGAATGTTTTTTTTTTCAGAACAGTGGTGGGGATAAAGGTAGACAAATACCGGGACTTCCAAGTAATTGTCATTAGTTTATGGCTTTTGGCTTCAGATTAATTTTTTATCATCTAAAATATGGCTGTTTTTGGCTGACAAAAAAAAAGAAAGCAGTGTGACCCCTCAAAATACTAGTATTGATAAGTAGATGACCGTGGTAATATTTTTGTTTATCGTTAAATTTGTTAATTATTAATCAAAACCGAAATACTTTTACACTTATAACAAAAAAACAATGAAATTCTAATTCTAATGCAATGTGATAGTGACAGTTGGTGACCAAAAGGCGCAATCAATAAGGGAAGATCTGAAAAAAGAAATTTTTTTTTATTTTTAACAACCGACAATGTGGTTAGTTTTAATGAAAAAAAAAATCAGAACGAAGGAAAATCAGTGGCTCATCACTGACAGGCTATTGGCTGGTGACTTTTTATTGATTGGCTATTGGCTTTTGTCTTTTAGCTTTTAAATGGCTGGAAACCTCTTCATAGATATTAAAGTGAATAGCTGAAATCCCGCAAAAAACTCATCTCGGTCCTCTACCAAATGTACAAGTCAAATTTCAACCCATTACCACAATTTAGAGGGAAGATATGCGTGAGACAAATTCAAGAAATAAGTAAAACCAAGTAAAAACCCACATTTTGTGGGCTCTGAAGAATATGGAAAAACCTTTTTTTTTTTTAATTCTTCATTCGCGCGTATTTGAGGAAAAATTATAATTTTAATCTAAATGTTCGGAGGGATGATGAGTCTATTAACATGAATTTTTACAAAATTTTTCATCCCAAAGGAGGGAGGCGTTGACAAAAGGAAATTTTGAATTGCTGCAGCTGCCGACTCTCAGAGGGTACATAAAATTGTTTTCGCTAAAGTATGTCTTTTAATAACTATTTGAGCAGTTTTCAATGCGTTTTTCTCAGAAATAATTGGTAATACGCTAAAAATGAATAGAAGTAAAGTTATTCAGCGTGAAATTTCGTATTACGTTTCGTCATTAAAACTTTGTCTAAGAAATATATAATTAGAAAATTGTGGGCATGTGCGCATGGGGCGGCGGGCAAGTGATCAAAATGCGAACGAGAGGTTTGAACGAAAAATAAATGCCGTATTCGTATTCAGCGTGTTTGCATTAGTGGAAAAGCACTCCTTTCCTAATATTTTGACCCACTTTGAAGACGAGAAAACAATTGCAATTTTGTTGAAAAATGTCAATTTTAAGTAGGGCGGCAACTTCCATATTAATACCAAACAACAGTTTATGACAAAAGAGTTTTGAAATTTTGTATATTTACTATATTTGTCGATATAGAATCGTAGGAAAATCGCACCGAACTTTTGCGGACCTATTTTTGGGCCCAGAGGCAACCTCTCCCCCAGCTTTGGGGCAATATTCAAGTTGGTGATGTTGGTGACGTTTTCGCATAAATCGAACCTCCCGAATACGATAATGAAGGCTGATTCGCTACTTGACCTTGGTTAATACCTCGTTTTAGTGCAGAGAGAGCTACCACCAAATTTTTACACCTGTAACAATGTCCAAAATAAGGTATTAATCGAAGCCAAATAGCGAATCAGACTTCATTATCGTACTCAGAGGGTTCGATTTATGCGAAAATGTCACCAACATCACCAACCTAGGTACTGCCCCAAATTTGAGGGAGGGGTGCCCCTGCGTCGTTCAATTAGCCGAATTTTTACTGGTCTTCTTACCTACCCCTAGGAGTAAAACACCTCCTTAATAAACGATTCAAATTAAAATCGTTTACATTTACACGGATTCTGCAAAATCTGGATTTTGGGCACTTTTAAAACTCTTTTTTTCGTTCAATTGTTGTTAGTTTCTAGAATAAGAAAACTTCTTCGTTCGGAAAATCCAAAATCCATTTCAAAGAGTTACTTATCTAATAGCTTTTTGTTTGGATTATGGTTTTTGAAATTCAGAATCCGGGTAATCTGAAAACGTATTAAACAAATCCGTGAAAATCAAAAAGACTTATAGTCCATTTCAATCGAGAATGCACTATAGTTCGTTTCATTTAACTTGGCACTTGATAAATAATAAACTAGTGTTAATTAACCAATACGATAACTTTAATCTGATCATTTGTTTACCTTTTCCGAGGTACCATATTTTTCAAGTGCCCATTTGAATGGAACGGACTGTAGTGCATTCTCGATTGGAACGCACTGTAAGTCTTTTTGATTTACACGGATTTAATTGAATCCGTTCTCAGCTTACCCGGATCCTGAAGTTCGAAAACCACAGTCCGAACGAAAAGCTACTAGACAAGTAACTTTTTGAAATGGACTTTGGATTTTCAGAACTTTAGAAAACAGATAACAAGTAATCGAAAAAAAGAGTTTTAAAAGTGCCTAAAATCCAAATTTTACAAAATTCATGAAAATCGAAAAAACTTTAGTTCGTATTGTTCATTAAGCAGCTGTTTTACCTCCAGATGTAGGTAAGAAGGTAGGTAAAAATTCGGCTAAATGACGTGGTTTATTTTAAGACAGATCTCAACATCTAGAAAATGAAATAATTTAAATTGAGCCCTGTTTATCAGAATAAAAATGTAAACAACATGCTATGAACCAATGAAATTGCTAGAAATCTGCTCGATATAATAATTATGTTTGTAGTGGTGAGGGCTCAATTTAAATTGAACGGACTGGAGCTGCATAACTAAACTACAAATTTTTAACATATAAACAACTTTCTTTCTTTCATTTTACTATAACACGTTACGTATTTGTATTATTATTTCAGTAATCGATTATTTGGCCTATATTCACTAGCATTTTTGAAACTATAATTATTATTCAAATAAGCGAATACATTACGACGCGACGGGCGCAAAATAATCCTTCGTGGCATTTCAACTTTTGGTAAATTATAAAAATAAAATAAAAAGGAATTATGAAGAAAAAATTTACACGTTATCAATTTTACATCTTAAGTACCAATTTCGAATCGATTTTTTGTTTTATTCAGTTAGGATATACACGAGCTTTGAAAAACATCGTGAATTTTCATAAAAGGTCACTTGCACAATTCAAACAGTTCTTTTACGTAATTGCTTCGATTTAGAAAAATATTTCGAATTGCTATTCACAAACTGCAAAAAACGTTCAAATTGCACTGGAATGTTCGACACAATTGTACTTAATTGATTTTTAGAAAAAAAAAATTATTCAGCGGATATATTTAATCATGCAATTTACATTTGATCATTAATCACCTCGAAAATGAGAACAACAATGAACCGATTGTCCGGTTACTTTGACAATTATATAACGAGCAATTTACGAAGGAAATTCGTATATGACGTCACATGCGAACTATACCATCTATACAATAGAATTAACGAAAAATTCTTTCGATGAAATTTACAAAAAATAAATTCGACATAACTGAAAACTTACAGTTTTCCAAAAAGTTCACCTGGTGACATCAGGTGAAAAAAGGGAGAGAGAATATTGTAAAAAATGTATTAGTGCGCAGACCAACTAGCAAAAAGTGTTCATGCACTTTTTTTTTCTGAAGGGCAAAAAAATTGCTCATCAAAATGCAAGTGCTACTTTCGCACTTCCAAAAATGATGAAAAAAAATTTTTCACCCTGCACGTAGGGTAGGGGTAGGTCAAAAAGGGGTATTTTTTTACTTGAGCTAGGAACAAAAAATTCGACTGGGGTTCGATAGAGTAGTCTCTCAGAATACTAAAAAAAAAAATTCCACACTGAGGACCTGCACAATAGAAATTTATGGCCCTCTAAATGCAATTTTTGTATTTTTATGACTCTTGCTCCTAAACTATGATTGGTGACATTTTGTTTCATCATAATCCGTTGCACCCAATATTTATACATCTGAAACCGCATAGTTAATCGAGTTTCACCCGCACAATTCGTGGTAATTAAATTTTGAAGTGGTGTAATTATTGGTATTAAACAAATTTCAACGCGACATTTTTTGTTCCAAAATTAGTCGTGTGACCTATTGAAATGGGTTAAAATTTCGCGCTGAATTCGAAAATATAGGAAAATTGAGATGTCAAATTGAAAAAATAATGTCAAGCACCCAATAATATTTCCAATTTTTTAAAAATCAAAAACATTATTTTTTCCAAATTTTCAACTTGAAAAATAAGAACTTATCAATTTTAACTTATTTCTATAAGTTCCGCAACTGGTTTAAAAAAAAGCAGTTTTGAGGAGGAGAGGTGTGAAAGGGAGAGGAGTGTGAAAGAAAATTTATTTTTATTTTCGAATTGAACGCGAAATTTTAACCCATTTCAATAGGTTACACGGCTAGTTCAAACAAATATCAATTTGGAGGGAGGTTATTGAAAGGGAATTGAAAGGAGGTGGGGGGAATCCATTGATATTTTCGAATTCAGCGCGAAATTTTAACCACTTTTCAATAGGACCTACGACTAATTTTGGAACAAAAAATGTCGAGCTATGAGAACCCATTTTAGTAATTTTGAAAATGATATCTTTTCTCGGATTTTTTAATGGAAAATTAAATACCTTGTAAATTGGCTCAATTGTTTTAATAAATTTATCAACGTGCCCTTGCATTTCAGATATTAATTAATTCAAAACAGAGATAAATTGTTGTCTATAAAATTGTTCAAGAAATAAAACAGTGGTATTTTCAGCATTCTCATCAATTCTTCTAGACCTACATATAACTTATTCGGTGGAGCGATTCATAGTCAACTTGAGGAATAATTCCAATTTTTTGACCAAAGCATTGTGTGCACTTTGTATGAGGTTATTTATAGACTTACAATCATTCCCGAGTTCGTTTAAATTGTCAATGGTAAAAACTTACAACTCATTCTGGAATTTAACTGTTTTTCCAATTCCAACATTCCATCACTTCTTTCAATTTTTATTGCTTTCTCCAACTTCTACCAACAGTCGCCAAATTTTGCCAACTCCAAAACGCTAGAGAGAAAGGAGAAGAGAACCCCTCCCTCCCGCTCGGCAGGCCTCTGACCTTTGGCATCTTCGTCGTTGAAAAAAGAAATTCGCATGTCGTAGTCGAGTTCATAAAGATCCCGCAAATCTAATCTGGGTTTTTAAATAATTCATAAAACTACATCGTACGTACTCCTTGTTTGATTGTACATCGCTACATTAAAATAATAAATCAATGATTAATTACATTTTATCTGGATTACCATAAAAAGGAATGCCTCAAATCAAATGTACAGCGAAGATTCGGTCAATTTTTTTCAAAAGTTACGCGTGCACACAAGCACACCTCTGGTTTTGTCTTGTTATTTTGAAACGTTTCCTTGTCTTAGAATGATGCCCATCGATTTTATATGATTAATGAAACACACGTCCATTAGTACGCAGGGAAAAGTCACCCCAAAAGCAAAAACTTAAAGAACTGATTTGAAGCTATTCGCCAAATTTTCTAACTTATTTCATCAATTGGATAACAACTTTTTATCCAACTACCTCGATAAGAGTGAAACGGAATATACCGAAATACCAGATAGATCTTACGAGTACCTTGGACCTACAATAAATTAAAACCAAATTAACTGTGAAATCTTCAATCTAAGTTTTTACTAGTTGACTGCAAACTAAGTTTTGTAACTTCCATCTACCTTTTTCTTTTTTAAAAAGTTTTAAAATTTTATTCTAAAAGTATAATTAGTACTATATATCGGAAGGGGAAGAGGGCTGATTATGTGAGAGAGGATGTGGAAGCATTTACCATAAGTTGGAAGCCAGGAATTTTATCCACTACCCTACAGGTCTTCATGGTTAGATAATCCTGGTGGGGAATTAAAGTTCATATGAAGGTGGAAGCAGTCTTTTCTGGCCGCCAGCAACATCAAATATGGGTTGAGGTTGAGCACAGATGATGATCAAATAAACTTCCATTTACTTACTGCAAATTTTTTAAATTACCTTCTTCGCTGTAGTATTTCCAAAATTCTGGTTACTAAATCTTTTTAAAATTATTAAACAGGTAGTTGGGTACTTATTTTTTACTAAAAAAAAAAAAAAAAAAAAAAATTTTTTTTCTAAAAAAAAAAAAAAAAAAAAACCATATACGTGCATTCCTTTTGGCCTACTACAGGTAGAGCAAAGCTCTGATTTTCAAATCAATAGTCAACTGTCTGATGTCTAGTAAATACTTGAATGTTATTCGAAAGTAAACCTTTTCCGATAAGCAGGTTATTAAGTGCAATGACGTAACCTACGTACGGCGTCGCCTAACATTACCAACCATTTCAATAAGGGTCGGCTGAATATTTAGAATATAAATTCCCCTTTGCGTTTTCAACACTGAATCGGCGGACCTAAAGTATACCATTGTATGAAATGTACCTACATTGTACTTACATACATATCATAGACCATACGTATAATACAAACGATTAAACACGCGAGAAAAACATTCTAACAACGACACGCGCACACTCAAGTACTCTACTTCCATCGTCGTAGTCGTAAAAACTATATCATAAAATGGCCTTGAAATGGTTTACGAGTACAGTAATACACAGATGTAACTGTGCAAATTATCGAAAATACACAGGCGCTCTCAGTACCTAGGCTACCTAGGTACTACCTATAAAGATCATCAAAATGCGAATAATTCTCAACAGATGATTCGTTGAACTGACTACAAATATTAAGTCATATGTGGAATGAAAAGATATTACGACACAGTCCAAAATTTCTAACCATTAATCGATTTTTTCGCTAAAGATGTGCAAGAAAACGAAAATTAATTTAACATTTTCGAAGAACTATTCGTAATTTAAGGAATGAAAGTCTAGGGAAAATAAAAGTATGACAAGGTTCATGATGAGTATTCAAGTGGGTATATGTTCGTTTACCAAAAAAATAATTACAAGTACAAAAATAATTTTCTTTTCGGAAAGGACCAGGACTACCATTACGTTTATTCATAAACATACAAACAACGTCTAAATGATTAATATTCACACTGTGCTCGCACACATCTCATTTTTATTCTATTCCCAGAAAATAAACAGCTCCTGACACCATCAGCTGATTCGGAGTCATTTTATAAAACAACAATATGACCCATTGATGAAGCTGATACTTTTTCTTGATTGGATTATAATTGGTTATTTGCAAATTTTCATTGGAAACTGTTTTCATCAGGTGTAATCAGTCTTCACACTGAATTATTTCGTTCGGTCTCATTCTTGTTATTTTTGATGGTGCAGCCAACGTTTGTAAACATTTCGCTTCTTTTTTTAAAGTTGCAAAATAACTTCAAAATGATGGTGGTAAAAACTTCAGATTACCAACTCAATTTTTTCAATTTATAAAACTGACTCAAAGTTGGAAAATTTTCAAAAAATCGAGATAAATTGTTTTTGAACATTAAAAAAAAAAACAAAAATAAAATTATTACACATATTTAAAAGCAAAATAATCGTTGATAGCAAAGTTTTCACCATTACCCCTTTATTTAAGTGTTTTTAAAAAATGTAATATTTTGAGTTTCTGAAACGCCTTCCTGAAATGAACGTAGAACATCAATTGAGGAACTGAGAATCACAGCTCACATTTAACAAAAAAATCGAAATGGATTTTTTCACAGATTCAGATAGAGTATTTTAAGGTTTACAATGTAATATAGTTCAAGTCCATTTTCCCCACCACCATTTTTTAGAATTCGTCATTGAAAATTTCTTGAAAATCTGTCACTTCTCAAAACTCACATTCTT
>FIZR01023108.1:0-19926 GCA_900060175.1 Ferrisia virgata
AGACGGAGGACGTTCCTATTAAAATTAAGAGCTCATACGTGGAGAGAATTTTTTTCAGGTGTCTACCAACCAGTTTTTCAGGGTACCAAGTGAAAAAAAAATAATCGTTTTTTTTGACCCACCCTACTATTCATGCAAGTAAATGGTCATTTGTTGCATTAAAACTATAAGTACCTTTAATGTGTGGAAATTTTTCCCTTAGCGTTTTACCTACCTATTTACAAATATTTAGGCTAATTAAAAAAAAAAAACCATCTAGAAAATTTTTCATTGAGAAAAAAAAACTTTCGATATTGGTGTCATGACGACGTGTATGTTGTCTACATTTAGGTATATATCTAACTGGGCCAATTTCAATTCATCGACAATGTATTTTGTGGCTTTACAATGCCAGTTCATTGTTGCATGACAGCATAATTTATTCATTATCAATACCTACCGAAAAAAATAAAAATAAATACATAGAAGGATGAGTGTATCGTAGAAACCCTGATGACTCCGAATTCGTGACTTGGTGGGAGAGTGATACATACACATTTTACGTGTTGGGTACATTGGCGATTAAGTTGTGGTGTGTTGTATCGCGTTGAACATTCGTTCAGAAGTTGTAAACCTGTTTGGTTTGTATTTCGTGAACGGTTGTTTGGTTTACTCGGTGAAGACGTAAAGTTGAAATTTGTTCGCTGTTTTTACCTATAACTATATAAATATTTAGTGTTTTTTTTTGGTGGTTTAAAAAAAATTTTTTTTCGAATAAAATGAGTTACAAGGATCAGTTATGTTTCGACCTTAGTGATGGCAATAAAATGCCAGCTGTTGGATATGGTACTTGGCAAGTAAGTTTAATCTCGATTCGAGAATTCTTTCCAATTTGATTCTACTCCATAGTCGAAGATAGAACGTAAATACCTACACACTTTGAAAGTACAATATTGCTAGATTAGCTGCTTTGCTCTATCTTGCCAGTACATTCTTTTCATTCTTATATGTATGATTGGAAACCGAACAACGTACTACTAGTAGCTGGGAGCTAAATACCAGATAGGTACACTTGGGCTACCAGCTACGTGTAAATTACACGCATTCGTTGTTGTCTTTTCTTGTTAAATTTACTCGTCGTACATAGTTTAATTCGCCAAGCAACGGATAAATTTCATTACAAGGTTAGACGTTGATTATTAACGAGTTTAAAGAATGACATGTGTAGAAGAGGATCTTCAACGTTATAATGGGTTTTGGCTTCGCGTCTCGCGTCGTTCGGTGGAATTAACCGCGCTGGATCCGCTTTTCAATCTTGACTCATCTGGGAATTTTAACGATGCACGCGGATTCGCATTCGGGTTTTCTTCGAGAAGCTAATTTTCTCGTGAATGCGTCTCGTGATATTATTACTACGAATTAAATATGTATTCGGTAGTGTACGATATAGCGCGGCCCAATTAAATTAGACATTCTCGTCTTAAATTTTGCCCTAGTTCATACCCACCTATCTCTACCTATCCAGTTGTTCTATTTTTATAAGACTTAAAACCGATTTTTTTTTCCTTCAGGCTGTCGATGCTGACTTGGAGAAAGCTTTACATAAAGCTTTGGAAGTCGGATACCGACATATCGACACAGCTGCCGTATACTTCAACGAACACGTCATCGGTAAAGTTTTACAAGAATGGTTTTCGTCTGGTAAATTGAAAAGAGAAGATGTATACATCACGACTAAGGTATGTACGGTGTCGAAGTGACTAGATACGTACTTTCGTTTCATCTCCCATATGAGATAATACTTTACACGTACCAACAACGTATTCTACCTGCTTATCTGTTTTACTTTTCTTTGTTTTCTGCTTCAGCTACCATTCAACGCTTACAGAGCTCATTCGGTGCAAAAGTATTTGAAAAAGTCGTTAGAAGATTTGAAATTAGACTATCTCGATATGTACCTAATTCACGGACCTTTCGGATTTATCGAAGGTGACGAAATGTTCCCAAAGGACGAAGAAGGCAAATTCAAGCTCGATTTTGATATCGATCATGTATCTCTGTGGAAGGTGAGAATTTCATCAACATAATCGAGTACCTACGAATTACCTACAAGGCTTGTAAAAGGGGTATTCAGAATATTTCACATGATCTGAGCCGATTGACCAAATTTGAGCGATTATACCAAAATGTGCATCCAAGGCTCCTGCTAAATGTACATACCAAATTTGAACTTCCTAGCTCATTTTGGTGGGGTGATAGGGGAGAAATATCACTTTTTCAAGGTCAATAAAGAGGAAAAACCACATATCTCCCTTCCTAATTGACTTCGAAGATTGATTTTTGTACATGTTATACATCTTCAAATTTTCTGTCAATTGACTTAAAAAGAAACTATTTTGTGTTTTTGACCCCTCTAAACCCCCTCCCCCAAAACAGGGGCAAAACTTAATTTTGACCCCAGGTCATTCCTGTTCATATGTATGTAAACCGATGCCGAACTGAGCTGATTGACCAAATTGGAGCAATTTTGATCTGTACCGAACTGAGTAAATAATTTTAATATTTGGGGGAAAAAATAAAATAAAAATAAATATCTGACATGACCAAAAAATGTCTTAATGGTCTTTTAGGACCTCAAAAAGGATTTTGTAGGTATTCCCTCCTCCCCCACTGCTGTTCTTCGGTAAACTGTAATAGTCTGTTTTTCATTGACAATATGACGTGGAAAATCTGGCTAAAAAGCAACGCTCTAATCAGTGATACAGGTGAAGAGGTGCAATAGGACTAAAAATTCGTCACCACCAAACGGCATATCAAGGATCTATTCTAAATCTACATTCCAGATTTCAACTCCCCGATTTAGAGGACAGTTATGCGGGGAACAAACTCAAAAAAAATAAGAAAAACCTACCAAAATACCACGTTTTTAGAGCTGTGAAAGGGTGCAATGAGGCTAAAAAGTCGAAACACCCAACAGACACATGTAAGACCTATACTAAATCTCTGCTCTAAATTTTTATTTTTTAATTCAATTTGAAAGGGAGTTATGCGAGGAACTAGTCGAACTCCCCAAAAAGGAACATTTAGGGCCCCTTAGTACATATGTATATTAAATTTCAACTTCCTATCTCAATTTCGTGGGGAGAAACCCCTTTTCAAGATGTCAAAAAGTGGGAAAACACCCATATCTTCCCTCCTAATTGACCTACGAAGATAATTTTTCGATATGTTAAATTCTCTATCGGCTGGCTCGAAAAGGAAGAACTTTGAATGTTTGGCCCTTAAGCACTCTCTCCCCCAAATTAGAGCATAGCTGAATTTAGACCCTAAGTCGTCCCCACTCATATGTATTTAATCCGCTGTCATGTTGATTCGATTGACCAAATTGGAGCAATTTTGGTCAGTATTGAACGGAGTAAATGATTTTAGTCTTTGAGCGAGAAAAAAACGACCAAATAACCACATCTTCGAGTCTGTGAGACTGCAATGTACACGCTAAATTTTAATTACTAGCTTAATTGGGAGGGGTAGGAGAGGAACAGTCCTTTTTTTTCAGGTTAATCCCTCATATCCCTCCTCGTAATTGACTTATGAGGCTGATTTTTGAATATGTTATACAACTTTGTATTTCTTATCAATTGGCTTAAAAAAGAACAATTTTTATCGTTTTGACTCCTCATCACTCCCTCTCTCAAATTTGGACACAGCTGAATTTCGATCCAAGGTCATTTCCACTCATATATATCGAATCCGCCGCCAAATTGAGCTGATTGACCGAATTGGGGCGATTTTGGTTGGTATCAAGCGGAGTAAATAATTTTAATGTGGGGTGGGGGAGAAAAAAATATTAAAAAAATACAAATAAATATCTGACATGGCTAAAAATTGTCTTAATGGTCTTCTAGGACCCCACGATACACCATAATGAGCCTGATTTTCATTGATAACATGACATGGAAAATCAGGCTGAAAATGTGATTTTCCACATTTGGAGAAAACAGATGCACGATTTCCCAATTTTAACAAAATTTCGGACAGCGTTACAAGAAATCTGCTACAAAAGTAAGCGTCTGAAATAGTATATTTCTGGCTGGAAGGGGTAGGGATAGAGGGGACGGGATTAAAAATTGGTTTTAAATGCCTGTTAATGAAATACAGAAAAATGTAGCATTTTTTATGTTCTTTCCAACGATATAAAGTTTTTTGCACCTCAAAGTATTTTTAGCCCTGTAACTTTCAAAAAACTGAACACATCACATAAGGTTTTCACATTGTTTCCTGTTTACCAACGCTCAATAAAGTAAAATACAAAAGTAAATATACCATATCAGGTTGATAATTTTATTCTTTCTGATTTTTATTTCAACTAAAATTTTGACTGCCGCCATTACGGCGTGCGCTCTTTGGGGCCTGATAATGGCGAAAATGCGACGTTGCCGTTAACAACGGTACCGACCTGATGTTGTGCTATGAAAAAAGCTTTCTCTATGACTACAATTTTGACGAATTTTTCACACGTTACGAAATATTGATACTGAAAGAAATCTAAAAATTCTAGAAATTCCCTCAATTTTTATCTACTTAAGGCTTAGGTTGAAGGTGAAAACTGAAACGCACGTTTGAGGGACGGGGGGGGGGGGGAGATTAAGCCCTCTGTCTTCATTTCTAAAAAAAAAAAAAGTCATATTTTGTTGATGATGTATTCTGCCTCGGACGAAACAAAGGTGAAAATTTTTCAAAATCCCAAAAGTTGAAATGCCCAAAAATACGCATTTAAGGGTATTTTTGACCTTCAAAAAAAGTATTCCAATGGTTTGTAGGATTTCAAATTATCACATGATAAATTTTCATGAAACCGTTTGAGGGCTAAATAAACATTTGAGGTAACTCACACCTCCATGCTCGCCTATCCTCACCTATGGGAACATCCCTCCTCAGATCATAATTTGAATGCGAAGCTCCATCCTGTTAGGTTAATGAAGGCAATCCATTTTTTTAGGGTACTTTTTATTTGTTTTTTTTGGACCCCCCCCCCACCATAGGGCTCAACATATGAAATTTTAAAATTATTGGTAATAACGTGTAATAGTTTACCGTAGTGGACCAAAAAGAATTAGAATTTTTTGTTTTCAAAGGTTGCAAAAATATAGATGAAAATCACATATTTCAAAACGTGAAATGGATGATGAAAATTTCAACATTTTTTTTTTTTTTTTGGTAATGTCAATTATATTTTATTCAGAATCAATTGTGAATTTTTGATGGAGTTTCGCTGTTTTTTCACACTTTTAGGGATTTTTTTTAATTTTATTACAAAAATTAAAAAAATTTATTTTTACTAAAGTTTAAAATTTTGAAGAAACTGAAAAAAAGGTTGGGCAAGAGGAACTCAAAATTTTTATCGTGTTTAAGTAACGTTATTTCAAAGCTGTTTTCTCTGTCACCCTCCACTTTCAAAAAAATCAAAATCAAAATCAAAATGCCTTAGTTCGTATTTTCTGCACTCGCTATTATATTTGTGAAGAAGATAAAATTGGTTTTGTCTTTTTGAAACTTAATACAGCTCATTTTTTTTTCACTGGTAAATCAGGTAAATTAATTATGGTTATTTTCTGAAAATATCACTCCCTTCCTCTAAGGGTAGAGAAATGTTCCTGGTCGAAATAAACCGTTAATTATTGTTAGATAGCCGAAAAAAATTATTTTGAGCCGAAAAACTGCTCTCCATATCAGTTTCTTGAATATAATGACAAAAAAACGTATTCTTCATGAGTAAAATTATTCGAGCACGACCCAGTACTAAAAAAAAAATTAACCACGGTTCTGTTAGAAGGTACCTGTTAAAATACACATTTTGAGAAAAAAATCTGTAGCTCTCCCGGATTCAGATCTACGGTGATTAGAAATTTTATCGATACCCTTTCCCCTTCTTGTGGACTGGAGAATTCTGAAAAAAATCACGTGTGTAGGTCCTTGCCCCCACAATATGTTTGCGTGAATTTAAAGATTTTCCCATTGAAAAACACATGTTTTCCTTCATTGCGGTGGAAGAGGATGTGATGGTATTGGGCAGTTTTGGTGCTAAAAATAATTTTTTGAGATTGTCAAACAAGAGTCGATCGGTAATTCTAAAATTCCATGGCGGAGACATTTCACCATTCTTAATTTTGGGTAGGGATTTGATATTGTTATCATGGCAAAACGATTTCCAGCATCATTTTTATATTTATAATTTATTTTTTTCTCTTGTCTTAAGCATAAAAATTGTTATTATACGCAATTTATAAAAATTTATAATTTGTTCGTCTACCGAACCATTTTTAAAAACATGATTTTAGGGTATGGAAGAGCAAGTAGACGCCGGTCTCACTAAATCAATTGGTATATCGAATTTCAACGAGAAGCAAATTCAAAGAATTTTAGATAACGCTAGAATACCTCCGGCCAATCTGCAAATCGAATTACATATTAATTTCCAACAAAAACCATTGGTAGAATTTTGTAAAAAAAATAATATCGTTGTGACATCGTATTCCTCGCTTGGATCTCCTGGTACCATGAAAAGATTTGGGTACGTTACTTTGTTGTGATCTGAATTGGCTTTAAATGCTTATTAGGTGTGGAAAGTCATTTTATATTTACCTCTTTTTTTTTTTTTCATGCTTTTACAGTAAAACTTTCCCGAGCATAATGGAAAATCCTACAGTTGTGAAAATCGCAGAAAAATATGGAAAATCTCCTGCTCAGATTGCATTGAGGTTCATTATCCAACAAGGTATCATTGTAATACCGAAAAGTGTTAATGAAAAGAGACTAGAAGACAATTTTAATGTAAGATTTACCACCTGCGTTAAATTTTATACAAAGAAATTTAATCAATTTAATGCTAAAAATATCGAAGCATTTAATTGAAATTATAATTTATTTTTTTTTTTAGGTATTAGATTTCAATATTGACGATGAAGATATTGAAACCATAAAAGGATTAGATCAAGGAGAAGAAGGAAGATTATTAGCATTCCATGAACATTTTCCTGGGTAATTTTTTTTTTTGTTTTTAAATTATATAATCATCGATTAAATTTTGTATCGTTATTTTCATTAGAAATTAAATATGTAAAATCATTTTGTTTTATTTTTCAGCGTTGAAGCCCATCCAGAATACCCATTTACTATTTTGAAAAAGGACTGATTTTTCAAATGAAAAAGTAGGTACTTATCCAGACCTACGTAGGTTGCATGAAATCATCGTTCACATTAGTCAATCCATAAATTTTAAAATCACGTGCTTTTCGTTAGCACTTTATAAAAAATTATCTATTCGACCTCGAATGAAAACAGCTTATTTACCTTACTCGAGTAGAATTTGAGATTCTATGTTGAAAATGAAAAATGAATGAATTGTTTTCTTTTGTGATAAATTTCACGCGCCAGTGTTCCACCATTTTGCATTATTATTGTTACGATTATGTGTGTACTATGGTACTATTTTGTATCGTTATGTCATTTTATTGATTAAATAATAAATAATATTTGTGACATTTTAGCATTTTTTTTTCTATTTTAAATATTAAACTGATAGATGTGAATAATAAAGTTGGTTTTGAAACTAGTATATTAACGTAGGTATTATTCTTGAAACTTTTATAACATTTCAAGAAGTAAGCAATATTAAAAAGTAAAAAAAAAAAAAATTCATAATAATAGACTATTCAGTTCGTTCCAATCGAGAAGGAACTAAATATGCTCATTTCTACAGTTTAAATCTCCCATTTTCAATGAGTAATTTTGCTTTTTGTTTATCCAAAGCATCCCTGAAATTATGCATATTCCTGTTATCATTTCAGTGATTGATAATTTTCATTATGATCTCATTTTTATTGCAGGATTTCGATAGAATTAAACGAAAAAATGCATTTTCGAAACGTAAATTCGAATTGCAAAATTGAGCTTATTTAGTCCCTTCTCGATTGGAACGGACTGTAGTCTTACTTCAAACCATACTAAAGGTAGGTCCACATACCTACCCAAGCCTTGGACCTTTCATCTTGGAAATCATAAAAGTACCTCCATATCCCCTGGTCTTATTGGGAGTAATTGTGATGTGGGCAAATACATTCAAGTTGAATCATCCTCGAAAATTTTTTTCAAAACAACTATGACTGAACCGAGTGAAGCACAACCTACTCCATTGTTCCAGACCAGAACTGTTCAAGCGGGCAGCACTGATATCAGGCCCACATCAACGTAATTAAATAGCATTTGTGTATTTTATTTTAGTTTCTTGTAGATAACTTTTTTCTGAAGGGATAAATGAGAATTTTGGTTGAAATAATTGTTAAAGAGAATGAAATTATGTATCAGATGGTGTATTTAACTTATTATTTTATTTCATTGCAAGCTGATGAACAGGGAAACAATGTAAAAACGTTTTGTGATATCTTCAGTTGTTTTTTTTTTTTTTTTGAAAATTACAAGAGCAAAATTAATTTGATTTATAAAGTAAAACACAGAAGTAAATATACCATCAGATAGATAATTTCATTCTTTCTAACATTTATTTCAACTAAAATTTTCATTTATCTCCACTAAAAGAAGTTATAACTAAAAAAGATTACTACCATTACGGTGTGTTCTTTTGGGCCTCATAATGATGAAAATATGGCGTCGACGTTAACAGTGGTATCGGCCTGAACAATAGAGTAGGTCATGACTGAAAACTTCATCCTTTACGTATATATTTGGCTGGCAAAATGAAAATTTTTGTTTACTAGCTACATTTCTGTTTATTTTTATTTGTATTGGATCTATTCTAGTGGTATAATTATCAAATTTTTATTTCAAAAAATATCAAAAGAAAAATTAAAAAATGAGTAACGATGTAGTATGTATTGATCTTAATGATGGAAATAAAATTCCAGCAATTGGATATGGAACTTGGGAAGTAAGTTCGAAATTGAAATAATTTATATACTTAATACATTGTCTAAATATTTTAGATAGTCAATTTTAGAAATTAATTTTTCTAAAATTGATTTTTTACGAATAGAATCATATATGAGTTGAAACCCCCAAAAAGCACGTCTAGGGTCCCAACTAAATGTACATATAAATTTCAATATCCTAGCTCAATTTGGTGGAGCGATAGGTGAGGAACAGCTCTTTTTCAGGGTCAAAAAGGGGAAAACTGCCATATCTCCATTCCTAATAGATTTAGGAGGTTGATTTTTTGATATGTTATGCAACTTTTGATTCTCCATCAATTGGCTTGAAAAGAGGCAATTTTCGTGTTTTTGACTCCTCAGCACCCACCCCCCCCCCAAATTGGGGCATAACTGAATTTTGACCTAAGTTCATCCCCACTCATATATATCTAAATCTAATCCACAACCAAATTGAGCTGATTGACCAAATTTGAACACTGGTTGGTCGAAAATCGTCGTAATGGTCTTATAGGACCCCAGAATGGATTTTTTTGATATCTCCCCTCATCTGTCGTTGGTCAATAGACTGTAATAGTCTGGTTTTCATTGACCATATGACATGGAAAATTAGGCTAAAAAACGTATAAATTTATCGTACTTCGATGTTTAGTAAAAAATATTGATACCTAGAAGTATCGAAAGGAAAAATTTCGATACGATATTTGTCCAATATCTCGATGTATCGTTTCGGCATTGCCACTCTACACTAAATGCAGTGAATCGCATTCGAAAATTTGAAGTTCCAATTTTCGTATTTCAAAGGTTTTAAAATAATGTATCCGGAAGTGAAAGACAAAAAGTCAAGAAGAATAATTTTTTTCCACTTACATTGGAATCCACATTTCAAAGCACCATATCTTTGGTTAAAACGCAAAATGAACAATAAATACTCAAATTTTCATGCAATAAGTATCGGTTGTCGAAAGTTAATTAAAAATTTCGAAAAAACGACAAAAAGAAGATGAAAATTCACAACACTCTTTCAATTTTCATGTTAAGCAAAAATACCTATGAGAAGAGAAAAATCTGTTTGACTTTTGAGCTATTTACCATTAATTTTTAGCAACATTACCAGAAGGGTGGAAATTATTTTGTTAAAAGAGTTAATACCATCAATATGTAAGACACTTGCTATTGACAACTGAGGGGACTGCGATTTACTGAAATACATCCCCCCTCACCGTATCAATTCCACTGACGTGTAGCTTGTAAGATTACGATGGTATTAAATTTAATGTATTTTCTTCAGGCTACAGGTGCCGTATTGGAAAAAGCTTTGAATACAGCTCTAGAAATTGGATACAGACATATCGACACAGCTACTATATATTTAAACGAGGCCAACATCGGTAAAGTTTTACGAAAATGGCTTTCATCTGGTAAATTAAAAAGAGAAGAAATATTCGTCACAACTAAGGTAGGTCGTATTTTCCATGCTCGCGTTTTAATACTGATTCCCCCCCCCTCTTCCTTTTAGCTACCATTCCATGCTTGCAGACCACATTCGGTTCCAAAGTATTTGAGAAAATCGTTGAGTGATTTGAAATTAGATTATGTCGATATGTACCTAATCCACGGACCGTGGGGATTCGCTGAAAGTGATGATTTATACCCAAAAGATGAAGATGGTAAATTGAAATACGATTTCGGTACTGATCATATAGCTACTTGGAAGGTAAGAATTCAGCTACAAAAATGACCATTTTTAATGCCTTTACCCATATATTACTGCTTCATTTTCGTTGAACTTCGTATGGTAACAGGCGATGGAAGAACAGGTAAATGTTGGCCGTACGAAATCAATCGGTGTGTGCAACTTTAACGAGAGTCAAATTCAACGACTTATAGATAATTCACGAATACCTCCGTCTAATATACAATTCGAAATGCATGTTAATTTTCAACAAAAGCCATTGGTCGAATTTTGTCAAAAAAATAACATCGTTGTGACCTCGTTTTCTACACTGGGAGCTCCCGGTAGCAAGATGAAATTTCAGTAAGTTTTTATGATTTAAATGACTATTCTAAAAGTACCGATGATAACTATTCTTGTTCATTCAAAAGCTTATATTTCGGTGTATTTCTTCAGGAAACCCATTTTAACCGTATTGGAAAATCCTACGTTGATAGAAATGGCCGAAAAGTATGAAAAATCTCCCGCTCAGATTGCCTTGAGGTTTGTTATGCAGCTAGGTGTGGTGGTAATTCCAAAAAGTATTAAAGAAAAAAGAATTGAAGAAAATTTTCAGGTGAGCTTTAGTTGAACTGTTGAATTTTACGTAAGCACGCAATTTTTTTCCAGATGATTTTTAAAAAAAAAAAACAAAAAAAAAACAAAAAAACATTATGTCTACTCAAAGTTCTTTTTTTTAATGTCTGAAAATTTACTGTCACATGAAAAAACACAGGCATACTGTCAATTTACAAATAATAAAATATGTCTAAAAAAAGCACGAAAATAATGAAGTTGACTTCATAAATTCAAACTCGAACTTTCATATTCAAATCAGTATAATTTTTTTTCTTAAATTATTCAGGTACTAAATTTCAATATTAATGATGAAGATTTTGAAGCTTTGAAAGCTGCAGATCGAGGAGAAGAGGGAAGAGTGGTATTATTTGATGAAATTTTTCCTGGGTAATTGTTTTTTTTTTTTTATCAAATTAAAATGTATTTGTTGATATTCGAAATTCATTTGAATATAATCACTTTTTTTATTTTTCAGTGTTGTAGAACATCCAGAATTTCCTTATAATATTTAATAATAAAAATAATTTAAAAAAAAAATCATTACAATTAAGTAGATAAGTAAGTCTGTAATATTTTGTTCGGTTGAAAAATAAAATAAAATATTGGAAAACCATATGTACTGAGTACTGCATAATTTAATATTGTAAAATCTGATGTATAAATGTATTCCTGACATTTTACTGTTTAACTCAAAGTCTCAAACGGTTTACTGAATTCACGAAGTGTAAAAAAATGGGCGACTCATAATATCCAACATCTTTTCGTATTTTTAGCATTTAAAAAGTACTAGTTGGTAACATTTCAAGATTTATTATTTTTAATTTAATATTTTAGATACCGGACCTAAATGAAGACTAGTAACTGTTGGCAGAGGGGTAGGACAGGAATAGCTGCTGGGTGAGTAATTCCAATTTCTCTCGTTTGATGTTCTTGGCTGCGCTGTAGTTAAATTTTTGTTCAAAGTTTTTCTAAATGCTCCTGAAATTTGACAACTAACTGGAGTGGTCTTAAATACTTACAAAGTTTTCGAGTGCAGCGCAGCCAAGAGCACCCAGCAGATAGCAAAAGAAACTGGAATAACTCATGAAATTTTGATAATATGGCTGCGATTTAGTGATCTTAGTTTAGCTCTAGTATCTATATTTCATATTATCAGCGTATACCCAAGCTGCAAACAGCAGGAGAAACAAAAATGCTACAATTTTCTGCATTTAAATGCAGATAATTACAGTGAACCACTGTGAGATTAAGTACAGGTCGACACAGTCGCGATCTAGCGGATAGATAGTATATGTAACATAGTTGACTACTTGGCATTTCAATACAGCGAATCACATTTTTTTATTTTGCTCACAAACTCCCTAAGATGGCGATTAGCTGCGTTTTGTTGTGGTTTGGGTAGTTTTCAAACGTTAAGAATTCAGAGAAATATCAAATACTTATTATGAAACACATATTATGTTTGTAATACAATGCACTGCCACAAAGAAAAAAAAATGTTGTGTACAAATTTTTACTCCAAATATAATTCTAATTAAGCCCGTTGTTTGGTATCTATTTGTAATAAACTCATAAACTCTGTTTCGTATTTTTTTTTTTTTTTTTTTTTTGCTAAAAGTATCTCATATGGATGCAGAGATATGGATATAAATAGGATTGACAACTTGTGTTGTCAAAATGTTGGAAAACGCTCCTTCCTGATTGGCTAATGCTTCACCTGTTATTATTGAAGTGATTCTCATTAAAATGGAATAAAACGGTTATTAATCAAGAATTAGGCAAATAATCAACTTAAATGTATTTATTGTGCTGCTAAAGCACATCCAAAAATTTTTATGGGAAGCGGAGGCTGAACATGAAGTCCGGAACCCAACAAGGGCAAAATTTTGAAAAAATGATATTTTTAAGTCATAAAAAATACATTTCTGTTTGAAGTTTCATCTAGAAAAGTGGTAAATTTTTGATGATTTGGGTATTAAATTCATCGTAAATGTAAAAACATTCAATTTTTCTCGTCTAAGGAGAGTAGGCTATAGCTCCAGTAGCCCCCTCTGGGTGCACTACTGTTATGCTCCCGTAATTCAGTTTTTAACATTAAATTTAAATTATTTTTCAAAAACACGAAGAAATTCGGCTAATTTCATTTTCACCTTTTAATTAGACAGAGTCATGGCTTATGGGTACAATTTCTTCTGTTCATTTCAAGTACAAGTGGCCGATTTTTAAAGTAAAAAAGTACCTACCGAATTCATCGTTATTTTGTTACCTAGTTTGGATTTCCATTTGGCCAGGTTGAAAAACTATTAAGTTATGGAATTGTTGTAATGACTGCTCAGTAGTTATTACTGAAATTTTATTATATTACTCAATTAGTTCAAATACATCAGCACTAATCATTTACCATTCTCGTTATTCAATTACTACTCCATCCATTCTTGTAAGTTTTACGATATAAATTCAACACAGAGTATGTATTCCCAAGCATGCGTAAAATTAAGCTCATGTTTATTTCAATCATTCCATATGCTTTGACTGTAATTGGTCTTTGAGTATAGATCATAGATATCATCATTGTTTTTTTCAATTTGGCCGATTCCGAGTACCATGGAATATTGTAAATTGCATTTTTAATTTCATTATCCTACAAACAGACATTTTATTAATTTTATGGTAGGTACTACTTACATAAGAAAAATAACTGTACAATTGAAACTAGTACACTATAAATACTTTAAGGTTTAAATTACCTACCGCATTTTGAAGATATTCTCCCAAGAAACATACCACAAATAGATGGGAAAACATATAAATCAGTATGCTCAGGTTTTTAATTTTCATAATGATCGGAATTTCAGTCTAAAAAAGTTATTAAACAAGAATTTCTTTAAATGGAAATATGACGGTCACGTAAGGTTCACATCCCTAAAATGCATGTCCACATAATGTAAAAGCTCTTCTGAAGCTGCTTGCTAAATTTAAACACTGTAGCTCAATTTAGAGGAGATGTATATGAACTTTGATCCATGGTAATCCCCACTCTTATATTACTAATCTACGGAAAATGAAAGCCAACGGATTGAATTTGAGCAATTTTGGTTAGTACTGATAAGCTGAGTGAATAATTTTGCAATGGGTATCCGACAATCCAAGAAATGGTCTTATTGACCTTCCAGGATTCCAAAACATATTTTGTTGGTAAATCAGTCTGGTAACGCTTAGGAATGCGGATGCTTAAAAAAATGACACGATGGTTGCATCACGATCTCCTATGTAGAAAAACCATGCTCGGAGCCGTGGTTATTTACTATAGGACTGTAGTTTTGAGTAATTATTCAGTACATATTAGTTGTGCCTTAGTACCTGGTTTACTGCTGAACAGTAGTGTTTCATCATACAGTAGTGATTTAGTAGATATTTACCACTGCAAAATTGTTATGTACCTTGTAATCACTTACCATACCCAGTAATATTTTACTGCTCTATGTTACACTTACCAAAACTTTCCAGTAGTAATGAGGTACTTTAATACTCTTAGAAGAAGTGTGTCACAGAAATGTACATGAAGTTCTACTTTATCACCCCACTTAGTAAATCAAATAGCAAACTACACTACTGCCTAAGTTATAGAACGCAGTGTTATGTCCTGTGATAAATGCAAGTTCATCTCCAGTAGTATGTACTCTTATTGAGTTATAAATATATACAGAGTAACTAGTATGGGTACCTAGTGCGGTGTTGCCAGTGATAATGCACTACTATCGCTAGATGGTTAAAGTGTTAGTAGTAATACAGATGATCCAGTGATTTATCACTACTTCAGATTACACTCTAGTAGTAGTAGTAAATTACTACTGGCAAATCCCCACCAGGAAACCACACTTGAATTTTAATAGTACGCTAGTGTGGTTTTCCCACATGAGCTGTCAGGCCAAAGCTAAAATTGAGTGATATAAGCAATCGCGTCATTGCCTCTTGAATCTAGCGGACAAATAAAATTCCTGTTCCTAAATCAATAATTTTTCAATTTCTTTCCTAATTTTAGGAAAATTGAAAAATGTATACGCTTGTAGTTCCTTTAATAACGCAGATAGGCAAACCTTAAATAGAACATGTTTTGTTGGCAAACGTTTTTTCAACCAAGCGTACAATTTTGCTTTTTCAAAAATTAGATAAGCAACTTTTTCAACACGACTGTGATTACTGCCTATAAATGATACTCATACCCCTACCAGCATATTAAACAGTGCTATCATATAAGTTGGTTTGACAGACAATAATGCGATATATTCTGGGGGGGGGGGAGGGAATTCTGTATTGAAAAATCATTTTCCAGTTTACTTACTTATGTCATGTTAGCCAAATTCAAAACAGCACATATCATGACGCAGAATAACGTCACATCGGAGCAATGAACTATATAGGACACAAATTCTTTTGAAACACTGTTCTTGAATAACAGTCAGCATTAGTCGTATTATTTTTCAAAGTGCAAATTAGTGATTATCTAATCTAACAAAACGAAAAAAATAAGCTAATACCAATACCAAAAACTTTACCTTTTCCACTCCTGATAACAATTAATTATTTTGACAAAATTGTAATACATCAAATCATCATATTGTATCATTCCTTTGCTGAGAGAAACTGCTCGACTTTCTTGCATATCTTGCGCTAAAGCCAGTAAATTTGTAAATTTATATTCGTTATAGACGTAAAACCCAGCTAACGCTGATACCGTTCCATATTCCATTATAAAAGGATGCAATACCAATATCATTTCGTATACCATTGCGAAAAAATATTTAATTTTAGTATCGTAATTCCACGGAATATATGAAATATAATAAAGTGATTCAACAGTGCCTAATTTTGGATCTGAAGTTAAAAGCATTATCAAGCAACACGTTACAGCTGGCGTTTCTAATAAAACAGCAATACAAAATATCATTATAAGTTTTCTTAAAAATTGTTTGTTCATTAGTCCAATGAGCTGTGCGTCATTTTGATCATTAATTCGTTCCATAATATGGAGAAAAATACATTTGTGATATATTGTGATTAAAGATAAGCAAAACGGTGAAAAAAATATTACACATACGGATACTGAATCGAACAATGTAGCGATGTTGGATGAATGCTTTCCTGAGACTAATAGGACTGTTTGATAGAAGGTTGAAACATAACCAAGAATTGCCACCAGGATGACAACGAGTTGTAACTTCTTATATTGGATTGTTGCATTTCCAGTTACGAATAAGAGTATTTTCATAAGCCATGTGATGTAAAATATAGGCTTTTTATTTCCCATTTTGTAAGAATAAAGGCAGTTATTCGAGTATCAGGTGTGAAATTGAACTATAGGCCAACGATATGCGTTGGAAATACATTAATTTTTGTTTTTTATTTTGGCCATCTATTAGTTTATAGAATAACAAGGATAATTGGCAGGTAGATGAAAGATACTTAACAAACATATACCTGAATTCTACATATGAGTTTCCTTTTAATTACTGCATATAAGCTAAAATGTCAAAAATGATGAGATAATTTGAAAGGATTAATGGGTGGAGTTGGGTAGTTGAAAGAATTTATAAGGTCAACAATTGATGGTAAATCGATTTGATTGCTTACAATATTTTTAAAAATACATAAACCAATACCCATGTATTTTTCTAATCTTATGAAATGTTGATTCGAATTCAGCGATTTTGAAAACCTATATTTTTGTAATCACTAACAGAAATAATCACACGTACTTTGTTCCACCCGCTGCTCCTTCTTCCCACTTGGGGAATCTCCAAAAAATTTTATTCAGGGCGTGGCACTTTCAGCCAACAGTGACTATGTTCCCAGATTGCTCATAAATAGCTTTTAATCCGATTTAGTAAATTCTTAATGTATTGCGCCCTCTTTTTAAGTCCAGCTGGCTGCCCCATAACAGCACTTGTAGTTCGGCAGAATGGCATACTAAAGCAGTTTAGTGTGAAAAATGCTATCTAATGCTACTGATTTCAATCATCAACTTTTTCGAGTGAGAGTTCATGAAAATTGCAAATTCTTGAGCTTTTGTTAAATTAGAAAACAGCAGCTGCCAATCGACGGATTAGTGATTTTGAGAATAGATAGGATATGAATAAAATTTTTTTTTTAAAGAAATAGTCCTATTTTGAGAACCGTTGATACCCCCTCCCCTTAAGGATTCTAGTAAGTTTATGTAGAGTGATTGGAACTCAAATCATTTCATACATCTAAAAATTATAGAAGCTGAAGAATTTTTTTTGTATCCATTCCACTGCATAAACAATTAGTTATTGTATGAGTTAGAAAAATTGCATAAATTCGACTAAAAATTTATTTGTTGACGCTCTTTCGATACAAATTCATCATAGAGTAAATCAATTTTACTACTCGCAAAAATAGGTTAGTGTTGACTGGTATCATTCCATAGGCTTTAATTTGAGTTGGTCTTTGAGTGAGTAGCATAAATGTGATGACTGTATTTTTTGATTTTTCTGCTTGGCTGGTATACCACGAAGTATTGTAAATGGCATTCCTGATTTCATTGTCCTGTATGGAAATAAATTTAGATTTTAGTGGATGCAAAGTGTTTTATTGAATGTGTATGTAGAATCTCAATGTCTAGCTCCAAGGGAGAGGGGGGGGGGTCAAATAATTTTTGCGATTTTTGCATCTGGATCGCTCCTCAAATTTTCCTTATTGGTGAACTTTGACCCAAAATCATCCTTCCTCACGTCTAAGCCTTTTGACCAAATTTGAGCGATGTTAGTCGATGGTCGTTATCGTGGGACCAAAATAGGAGATACCCATTTATTCTTCTTTTCAGCGCTTCTCAAGAAATCAATACAAACAGGTAGTTTGAGAAGAGAAATCATGGTAAAGATTGCCGTACTTTCTAATGGGATATTTATTTATTGAAATTTATTTTATTTGGTTACATTTACACATTTCATAGAATATAATACCATAGATTAACCTGCGGTAAGTCCTTCCATTTAATCGAGCTGTTCATAGTATACGTTAATCTATTGTAATACCCACTTACTGTTCTTTGAAAATATTCACCCAGTATGCAAATCATAATTAATTGAGAAATTGTATACAAAAACGTACAGAAATTTCTGACTTGAACTGAGATTGAAATTTCATTCTAGATAAACATAGGGAAAAAAGTTATTTCAATTGCCAAATAAACGACGATACTTGTACTTGAATGCATTATTTCATTTCTTATACAGATCAGTGGTACTTACATCTATTATATTCGTCATATTCCATACAGAGCAAGAAATTGTGAAAAATATCACTATGCTGGAAAAATCGCCAATGTATAAAGCAAGTTCTTGTGAAAGGCTATACAAAACATTTTTTAGTCAGAGGAATAATTACTGACAAAGAATAGGCAATAAAAATTAAAGAACAAATAAGAAATTTCAGTAAATATATTTTGTTTTACCGTTTCCAGTGCTGATAATTTTTGATAATTTGAATCACATCTGAGAAGTTCTCCTCCATCTGAGCATCTGGTTCTGGATCAGATTTTTTTTGCATATTTTCAATTAGTTCATGAATCTGCGTATACTTGAAATCGATGTACGTGTACAGGCCAACTACTGCTACGATCATCGCATAATTGATCACAAAAGGATAAATCATTATTATCATTTGATAGATTATGGTCATACAATATTTAATATTAGTTTCATAACTCCACGGTATGTAACCAGGTACATAAAGTGATTCGGGTGTTCCTAATTCAATATCATTATTCGAGGATGTAATGATACCACACATAAAGAATATTATTTCAAAGCACAATACCAATTTGAACACAATCATTAAATGTTTGAAGAAGCGCTTATTCATTTCTTCAATTGTATTTTCTCTTTCATTATCTAAGTATTCCTTTATTTTGATTAAAATTTGTTTACGCGCTCGAGTAATCAGAATTATCACAAAAGAGGAAACTGTAATCATGAACAAGGACAATGTTTCAGATATTATTACAATATTGGAAGACGTTAGTGCTACCCAAACTACTGAATGGAACAGTATAATATAGTCAATAAGCACTGCGAAGAAACTAAAACGTTGCAATTGTTTATACTTCATCGATGGAACATTGCCGCTTAAAATTAACACAAATTGTATAATTGCACTGACATAAAGTTTCGGTTTTGTGCCTGCCATAATGCTGAACTGCAACAGCAAGAAAACTTGAATTTACTTAAACTTGGTAACACCAAATTAGGATATGAATGCATGGCTTCGTTTTCTGTACCTCGGACATGTCAAATCCGCTTTTGTAAATATGTTATACTTGTCAGTTGTCAATAATTGCTTTGTACTTTGTAGACATCCATGCCCACTTAGTTGAAAAAAGATATACTTAATTAAAAAGTTGTACTTGCGTTTGAAACTTTGTTTTTTAATAAAAGTGCACCCTAGTTGATTTGTGGCAATACCTATAATTCAAATCAAAATTCCTTTATTAGCGGATACAACATTAATAATATAATATAATACACACACATTTACACATTTCGTAGTCTTACTACCTCTGCAGGTAATTGTGTGCGAACTCCGCTATACCCAAAATTGGGCGAAGGATTCCGTAAGTCGTTCTCATTCGTTTTTGTCGTTTGTTAGTAGATTGTAAAGTTTATATTTCAGGAAGTTTGTGAAGTCGTCTTC